>BQNB010017181.1:0-62931 GCA_026074375.1 Tanacetum coccineum
CTAACCGAAAACCGAACCGAACCGACAAACCGAGCCGAGCCGAACCGAACCGACCATTTTCGGTTTTGTATATTTATAGTTTTCGGTTTCGGTTTTGTCTGTTCGGTTCGGTTTCGGTTCGGTTCGGGTTAAACCAAGAAAAATACGCCTAAACTATTTATTCAGTTCGGTTTTTGTCGGTTCGGTTCGGTTTCGGTTTGGTTTTCGGTTTTTCTCGGTAAACTTCGGTTCAGTTTCGGTTCATGTTTGTCCTCAAACTCGGTTTTCGGTTTGGTTCGGTTTTTGTCGGTTCGGTTCGGTTTTGAGCCGATGCTCACCCCTATATGAAATAGTGTGTGATAAAGTTAATCCTTAAAACTCTCGCATGCGTAAAGTTATTATCACGACAAACATATAACCAAAAGATATTGTTAGCCATAATTTGTAATTATAAGGTACTTGTCATTGCAACGTATGAATACTGCAGTTAAGTTGTTGGAAAATAATAAACTTACATTCTAAGTTTACACAATTTCTCTTAATATATGTTTTGAAACAAATAGTTAATTCAATGATAAATACTCTATTAGTGCAATTTTGTGACATCACATTAAATGACATGTTAAAATAATTGTTAAACGAAGCTAACAGGTTATTCAATTTTGTACATTTTTGTAAGTGTCACTATATTATTATATCTGGTTATACGAGTATATAAGATTATATGTAATGGTTATCACTAAAGGACCAAAGACACCACCTTTAGATCAGATTTTTCTTTTCATAAAAACTTCTTGACTAACTTAGTGTAATAAGAAGATCGATGACACAACTTTCTAAACCTCTTCTTCCTCGGTATCGTGATCATCCGCTTCGTCGTTGAGATTAAAACCTCTTCCTCCTGTTGGTCATTTGCACCACTCTGGTTTATCTGTTTTACATTATTGTGAATCGGGCAAAATTGACCAATTTTAAGAAGAACCCTGATTTTTCCATTTGGTGTTGAGGGCATCGTATCCACTTGTCGATTCCTCCATTTCATTCTCAAAGTAAGCTAATACATCCGTCCAAACCCTCTAGTCTTTTAAGCGTTCCATTTGATGCTATTTTGGATGTGTTTATCCAAGCCTTACAAAACGTTAACTCTTCCGCTAGGGTCCATGCGGTGGGCGTTTCTCTAGTTTTAGTTGCCTTAGATTCTAGCACATTTTACATCTACCAATGCATTTCTACACATCACACTTTAAACAAACCTTGATATCATTGCTCGTAACCCAAGCGTCTCTACATAACATACTACAATCAAACATTTCATATACCATACATTACTCGCACTTCTACCATGACTTACTTATTATACAATTAAAACAATATGCTTCAATCAATCATCCAATCCTTATCATATTTTAATCATTATATCTCTAATGCAACATACTTTTATCATACATCAAACATGTAAGACTATTAGACCTAATAATGAGTCTCAAACATAAACCATATCCATTTAGCTTAGCTTATGCATTTTCTTAGCAATTAGACATTTATTAATTTACCGTAGTATTAACTTTACATAAGCATACAATCTTATACCTAACACTATCCACAAGCGTTAAAAAGTTTTTAATCACATTAATTTTTTTAATAAATGACTCATATAGAACAATTGCAAACAATCTAAACCATATCTAAGGAATATTCTTATCTCATCATCGTCATATACGTTTAATCTACCTTATAACTAAGGCATATATTTTTCCGCATAACTTTCCCTTTCGGCAATCATAACTAATAGTGTTCTACTTTTAGGCAGCTTTATTATGGCAACCTAAACCCCTTATACTAATGCTCTGATATCAAGTTGAAATGCTCCAAACCAAACTCGACAATTTTTTTTATTTTTTTTAAAACCAAATCCTTTTTCTGTACTAAAACAACCACTTGCGTGCATTAAATATGTACTGAACCAATATTTTTTGTGCACTAAAACAACCCTTTTTGTGCACTAAAATAACCCTTTTCGTGCATCAAAACAACCCTTTTTTCTGCACTAAACAACCATTTTTGTGCACTAAAACAACCTTTTTTGTGCCCTAAACTAACCCCTTTTTTTGTGCACTAAACCAATTCCGAGTACATTTTTCGAAAAAGACAGTTGCACATAGAATTAGCACGGTACCGGATTGGTATTGAACCCGTACCGAATTGGTGGTGCTGATTTTTTTTCCTGAGCATAAAACGGTTGTACCGTGATGACATCAAATAACGTCTATTTTATAGCATCATTTATCTCATGTAATTAACCCATTTTATATAATTATTGCAAAGAAATGTTACTTAATCGTTTATATTTGAGAATTGCAGTAATTACGGAGTAGTTGGTGAATATTAACAAAAGGCGGGCATTCTTGAGCTTAAATGAAGATATTTTGAAAGATTACTATTCTGAAGACCAATACGCCGTATCCATCAAGGAAGATACGGCGTATCTATGCCTGCACTCACCAAAAACCACAAAGGAACGAAGATCAATACGGCATATCCAGAGAAGACCAATACGCCGTATTGAAGATATAGTATGTGAAGATTCTAGAAGATATCGAACGTGGTCCCTACTCCAAGAAACTCCAATACGCCGTATCCAACCCATTGGATACGCCGTATCGAACCGACTTCCAGACCCTATAAATACAAAACTCAAAAACGAGTTTTAAGGGTGCTAAATCATATTCTCGATACCTAAACCATAAAAGTAAATTTTCAGAGGAGAAAAAGAGCAGAAGAGGTCTTGCAACGCATTCCAATCAATAGAAGACAACGTGTAATTTTCTATACTTTTGTAATCGTTTAGATTTTGGTATCATTCGTTAACTCGGTTAGTTTACCATGGCTAAAACAATTACTCTTGTATTAATTATGATATTTGAAGGCTAATACCTTCGGATATTAGCCATTATTATGAAGATCTAAATGTTTGGTTTTGTTTATATCTCGATTACTTAATTTATCATTGTATGCTTGTTTATGTTTATCAATATACTTGTTTACGTGCTTTTGTATGCGACCTATCATTAAATTGGATCTATTGATATCGACCAAGTAATCTAGATGCCTAGATAGCTCTCCATATAGTAATTTATACATCTAGAATCATAGGATCACAAGTATTGTCCTTCTAAAATCGTGCTAAGGATATGCTTCTGGCTTAACTAGTTAATGGAAATTGCTTTTGGTTTATTGAACATGTTCACTAGTTTTCTGAATCTAGATAATTCAACAAATAATGTTTTGATTCCATTTGATAGTTGGATAAGTGGACTACTAGAGTATAAATTTTCATTAAGCAGTAAGTGGGTAAAGTCTCTATGAGCTAGGGTTTAACAAGATCACCATTGCTTTAATCCCTAAGATAGATTATAATCAGGTAATAAGGATGCTTTATGTAGATGCTTTAATTGTGACATAATTAATGTGTTGAGGTCTTAGGATGAAGTCCTGCCTAAGTCTAAGAATGATATGCCTCTTCGAGATAAGTAATCATTGCACTGAATAAATAAACCAACTTCTAATCGGATTAATGATGGCTAATACAGTTTTCTATCATAAGGCTTGACCGCTCTTTTATCTTCTGTTAATTTGCTTGCGTGGGTTAAAGTTTCTTGAATTGATTGTAGTCACCAACCAAACCCGTGCCAGTCTCTCAGGCTGAACCCCCCCTTTTACTTGTTAGAATTAGGATTAAAACTAACATAGGATTAACATATTTTGACTTAGATTAGAATTAACTTAGATTAGATAACCAAGATATAAATAAATTAAGAGATTTAACCTCGCTTCAAGTGTTCGACACCTTACTTACCACGAATCTACCACCGACCAGGTACACTGCCCGTTAAAGTGTTGTTTTTGGTTAAGTCGGCAAAATATAAATTTAAAACTTGAATCATAAAAATATATACCACACAACAACACATCAACAACCAAACACCTCACGAAATAGGAAGATGAAAATACTCAAATCACTCGACTAATCTATGTGGTAACATGTAACTAATTTGTTCAACTGCTCAGTCGTGAAGAGTATTCTATCATAAGCTTGGCAAGGATACACATCTCCACCACTAGAGCTAAGGAGTAACAAGTTTATAAAGGTATATTGGGTTTTTATTTATAAGGCTTAAAAGGGTTTGATCACTTTATCTAGTCTCTACCGATACCAATATTCCAAAAAAAGGTAACAAAGACCATACATACACACCTATAACGATGGGATAGACACATATGACTACATTCAAACCTTAACTCGAATAAGCTAAAGAGTAAGACTAGTAGTGATATAGGGTATGGATCTTTTAATCTTCACCAAAAAGTAATAAACCAACAAGGCGGACAAATCCACACATAAATGGCCGTAACGACAAAATAGACACATGTGATTGCTCGCATCTTAATTCAAATAAAACCTAAGGGTTAGTGATTAGGAAAGGGAAATAATTGTTAAATAAAAATTTACAAAACAAATAGACTAAGTCTAAACAGATAAGGTACAAGTTGCTAGATACTTATCCTCGACCATTACCATGATAAACACACAACTATATACACAAACATCTTGATCATAGATCAAAAACAACAATCTAAGTTGGCATTCCCGTAACGGTCAACTCCCAATCATCCCATACTTTACATACTTTTACAAAGACAAGTGGCGATATCTACCACTTTATATAAAACTTTACATCGTTGATTTATAACCATCTATCAATGAATAATCGAACCTTCAAATAATACCATCGGTTTAAGCTTTAATGAACCGACTATCTTCAGATTTTCCTCCTCTTTTTTGTTGCAATTTCCTAATTTTTTTGATTTTTTTAAAACATACTAAACTACAAATATCGATGTAATTTCACCATCTTCACGATCATAATAACTCCGGATAATTTCTTCCATAATTCTTCGTTCTTCGGACGTACCAATAATTGTGATGGTAGTAAAAATACATGAGTTTGACTACTTTTTACATTCCCATTTGCAATGTGCAAATTTCTTCCCAACCGTGCCAGAGATATAAAATGACACAAGACACAGGAAATACATACTTTACACTTTAAGCAACTAGCAACTGATAAATGGACTTAATCTAACAGGGTAGGCTAAGGTGTAAAGGTGTAATAAAACAAATTGTTGGTGTTTATCCTAAAGGATTGGCTCTACTGGTTTTTCTAAAGGTATCTTACTCTTAAAATGAGAGTAAACAAATGGTTTATACGAGGATTAACTAACTAGTGTAGTTAGTTAATAACATAACATATATAGGCTTTTTGGGTGTAATCCTAGAAATTTACCAATTTAAATAAGTTACTCCATCTAAGTCCATAGTACTCATTATTGTGGTCTTGAATAGATATACTAAGCCAAGTGCTAAAGTTTACAACATGACTAAAACATTCATATTTTTTGTAGGATTTGGATAGACATTTGGAAACGGATAAGGCTGAATCCTCACAATATCTAATAACGGTTATGTGTGCAGGTTATGTAACTAGTAATTTCACAAAAGTATGCTTGATTTTTTTTAAATTTGAGCCTAATTTAAGAATTTTAATGTGAAAAATAGGAAAAGTAACGTTCTAATTCCCATCCCCCCTGTAACACCCCCAAAATCTGATATGCAGCGGAATGGTAACCTTAGGGTGCTACGTCAAAGTACAACAATCAAGATATAGGAAATGACCTTAAATGGATGTTTTAAACAAGATCATTCGATGCATTATAACAGTGTTGAACAACCGTCTTGAGATTTCAAGACTCTAATACTTTGAGATTTCCAAATTTATAAATACTCCACCAACGTCGTCGTTTTTTTTTCAGCAAGGACCTGTATAAATTCTCAGAAAACAAATGCAATTCTATCTCCGTGTATTGGTTAGACTCAAAATAAAAACCTAAAAACTGTACAGGAAGTAGATATGCCATATCCATACCCCAAGATATGCCGTATTGGAACCTGTATTGACTGGTCAGTTGTCTAATACGCTGTATTCATTTAATGAATGCGTCGTGTAGACTGAACTGACGAAAAAGTTTAAAGTGCAGAAAAATAAAGATTGGATAACGTCCACGCAGTTAATACGCCGTATCCATGGGGTTTGGATACGCCGTATAGACAATATGGGAAGACAGACTCGATAAAAAAATTGAAAATACATTCCAAGTTGTCCCTCGGCAAGCACTTTTGTTTACAGTAAGTCTTTATGTTAGACTTGCCCATTTAATCTCCTCCTATATAAACACTTTGGGTCGATGGCATGCCAAATTGGCACATAAAAATTCTTAATTTATAAAATTGGTTGGCATCCATTTGGGAAGATAATTCGAAGTCAAGATATTAAAATCTAATTCTTTGTTAAAAGTATTAGTTTTGAAAAATTTATTGATCGTATCATGACTTGTTTCCAAAAGTTTATTTGACCCTTGTGTATCGATTTTTATTACATTAGGTAATGGTTCGATAGATAAATCCACCGAAGAGTGTTCAATATCGATTTTATCATTATCGTTTCCCTTATCCGATAAATCATCAAGATAAATTACGTTAAAAGGAAATAGATCATTAAAGTATATAACGTTTTGTCCCTCATCATCACATTCGGACAATGATGTTTCATCAAATTCATCATTATGTTGAGGACTTACCGTAGGTTGAGAGAAATCTAACTTAGATGTTAGAGCATCATTGTAGGCAATGGCTGGGAACTCTTTCTCAAAATCTTTGAAGTAGTCAAAATCATCAAAATAATTGACCGTAGGTCCGGATGACAGAAACGAAGGCATATTAACTTTATCATTATCATTTTATGAATCCATTTTCAAATCGGTGACCAAAATTATTTTATAAGAAAATGAATTTTGGTCATAGATTACTGTTTAATCTTCATCGTCGGATTCGTCAAACGATATTCTAAAGTCTTTTGGTTTGTCGTTTTTGAGGTCTTACAGTGGTTTAAAATAGGAGTGCGCTTGTTGATGTTAAATGTGTCTTTTTCGACTATTGCAGGGAATTCAGTTTCAAAAGATGTGGGTCGTGTATGGTATTCATACTTACCTGGATCTTACATTTCGTAGCAGTGTCACTGTTTTTCTTTGGACCTCTATTACCAATAAGTGCTTTTTCTTACTCTTGCGCGGAGGATTCTCTTCCATTAGTATGGTGGGGTCGTCTATTTTTACCCCGTAAATAAAAATAGCTAGGAAGGAAAACGGTCAATAGTACATATACGTCGTAATCAGTTAACTGAATACGCCGTTTTGTGCTTAGAGTCGAATACGCTGTATTGGTTTGAAAAAAAATTATACAGTATCCAAGAAAATGAAGACGCCATATTGAGTATTCGAATCAGAAAGTTACAACAGACTGTAACAATGTAGAAAAATACACAAACACACAATATGAAAAAATTACAATGCAGGAAAATCAAACAAAAAAATCATCACTCAAATATGCAAATTATTCTAAACTTAACTAATTCTAAACTAAATCACTAATAAAAACAAGAATTAAACAATTCACTCCCCCGGCAACAACACTAACAAATTGATGTATTGTTGTTGTAGGTTTATAATTACCCTAATCAGTTTTCTATTTATATTTTGCCGACTCTAACCTAAAACATACGTTAACGGGCAGATGTACCGGTCAGTAGGTGTTTCGTTGTATGTAGGGTGTCGATCACTAAGAGCGAGAGCGTTAATTCCTATTTCTATCAGTATTTTAGTTATTTATGTTTAAAAACCTAAGCTTAATGATAAAATGGGGGTTTCAGACAGAGAGACTGGCACGTTTGGGTTATCTTACTGAGGGTTTTGATGACAAGGTCGGTTATTCAAAATCATGAGACAATGGAAGTATATGGGTATAGACGATTCTAAGAGAGAGAAGAGGGAGAAACTTTCTGTGAGAGAAAATGGAAACTTGTATATTAAAATGACTAACACCTCTTCAACCATGAGAGGCTTTTTTAGTTGATGTAAAACCGGCCATTTTGGCATTGGTTATGGTTTACACGTTGGGTTTATTACCAGGCCTATTACCGAATGTCATATGATTAACTATTAACTACGAGCTACGTTAAACTGTAAAATACACGGGATGTTGGGATCTGAGATTTGATGATTACAAAATTACATATGCTTATATGAAGATAAATGAAACAAGAAGGGCTTAATATGATATGTTGGACTTTGACTAAAACATTAATGTTGATTGGAAGTTACAAAATCAACATTATGATACATTAATGATGATTGGAAGTTACAAAATCAACATTATGATACATTAATGATGATTGGATGTTACAAAATCAACATTATGATATGTTTGACTAAGGTTTTCTTGTAAACCCTAGCTTCTCTAGTATATAAAGAGAGGTAGGGTGAATTGTTGGAGATCCATCATGGTTAGATCTCTCCAATGGGAGTCTATTAGTTAGTTTTATGTAATAGTTAGTAGTTAGTTTATAGGACGTGTATGTCGTCTTATATGTATTAGTAGCTCATGGATCATAGGATCTCTATGTTTACAATTAGGTAACGTACTAATAATATTGAGGCATGAACGTTCGGTTAAAACCTTGTTTAATAACTTATTGTTCTTTAATTTCCGCTGCGTATATAAGTTATTTGTAAAACATATCCTAGATGGGCTAAACGATCTTATCAATTGGTATCAGAGCCTGGTGGCTCTCGATCTAGGATTACAAGGTTTTTGAAGAAACCCTAAAACCCTAATTTTCAAGAAACCGATTTATGGTAAAAGTTTTATGGGGTTTTGGAGTTAAATTTCTATAACAATCTTTATGATCGTCCTCTCTACCTTTTTGGTATGCAATACGATCTTCTAGTATTGTTATTATTCAAGGGTTTCTTGGTATAATTGATTTATGATGATGGTTTTGGATCTCGGATGGAACTGTTATTCACAACAGTTTATTCTTATTGATTTATGGCTCGTATTTTTTGAAGATTATTTGAAGATGTGATTACGAAGACGATTGATTATCACTTATTTGATGTTGTAGTTGAGTTTCACAGGTGTGTGTCTTATCATATCTTAAAGTATAGTTTTGCTGGCTATGACTTTAAAGATAACTTGTTGTACTCTTACATATGGTGTGATGAAGACTTGACGTAATCTAGCAAATGTGTGTGATCGATTAAACTTAGGGTGCTTACAGGCTCACATTTGCTATCACTTTAAAGAGTTACATTGTAGTGCTCAGTGTTCTACATATTATAGTGGGAGGATTTTGTCAAGAGTTGCGATTCTACATTATATTTTGTCTTGTAATAAGTTGTGACTTCACGTGGATAGGGCAAGGACATAAGACACAAGTTTGGATATTCTACTTTTCAACATATGGGTATTTACTCATTTTTCTTCATCCAATAAGTACTACTTGGGCCTACTGAGTTCGAGATTCAAGAGATGGTTAGCATACTTTCAGGGGAAGCTTATTGTTAACATGTTTAACCATCTACATGTACCACTTAAGGGGAAGTGTTCACAAGTTGCTTATCTACAGATGACCCCTATTGGATGATTACAAAAAGGGGAAGAAGATTCGTGATTTGCAGCTTATTATTTTATGTGGTGGCATGTTCAAGGAGATCTTAAGTCAAGGGGAAGCTTTGAAGATTGTTTCATTCATGGAGATTGTTTTGTAATATCAAATAGGGGAAGATTGTTGGGATCTGAGATTTGATGTTATCAAATCTACATATGCTTATATGAAGATAAATGAAACAAGAAGGACTTAATATGATATGTTGGACTTTGACTAAAACATTAATGTTGATTGGAAGTTACAAAATCAACATTAATATATTAATGATGATTGGAAGTTACAAAATCAACATTAATATATTAATGATGATTGGAAGTTACAAAATCAACATTAATATATTAATGATGATTGGAAGTTACAAAATCAACATTATGATATGTTTAACAAAAGGTTTTCTTGTAAACCCTAGCCTCTCTAGTATATAAAGAGAGGTAGGGTGAATAGTTTGAGATCCATCATAGTTAGATCTCTCCCAATGAGAGTCTAATAGTTAGTTTATGTAATAGTTAGTAGTTAGTTTATAGACGTGTTATAGTCGTCTATATGTATTAGTAGCCTCAAGGATCATAGGATCCATGTTACAGTTAGGTAACGTACTAATAATATTGAGGCATGAACGTTCGGTTAAAACCTTGTTTAATAACTTATTGTTCTTTAATTTCCGCTGCGTATATAAGTTATTTGTAAAACATATCCTAGATGGGCTAAACGATCTTATCACGGGATGACCGAGTCTTTTTCTTATATCTAACAATCTCCCCCTAAGGAGGCCACCCTAGAAAATACTAATCTTAAGCTCAACAATCTTATGATTGTTCTTGCGTTCCAGCTCGTAGTCTTTGATTCTTTATTTGTTATTTGTACTGGGATATTTGTGATCTTGATCTTTGAATTAAGCTTGTTCCTTAACTCGACGTGTATGTTGATCTTGAGCTTCTTTGAGTTTCAATCAGCAAAAGTAATCTCTAATCATCATCTTGTGATCTTTTGTCGTCTTGTGTACTTGTGACTTTTGGATCGACATGTTCATACCTTTCTTGATCTTGAAAGCTATTTGATTATCTCCCTTGGATTGCTTCATCTTGAACATATAATGAATTCAAGGAAGACCTTTAGAGTATCAGAGTAGCAGAAGACTTGAATAACATATATTTGAGCTTTCATCATATCTTTATATTTATCAACGAGTATGAGCATGCAGTTATGAAATTGACTCTACTAGAACGAGGTATCTCCATCTCCATCTTTACTTGAACCTGTAATAAAATAGTTAGCAATAAAACTTATGGACAAATATGACTTTGTCATTCACCCGAGTTTGGTTGGATTAACCTTTGGTCGTGTGACTCGACCCGTGATCTGGTAATTAAATTAAGAAGAAAATTTCCGTGACAGGATTTCTTTGATTAAGGTATAGGATCTTCTAATATGTTAAATTAGAATCACTACTTTACATGTTCTCTTTTATCGGAACGTCTCAAAGCAGACACCACGATTAGAGTACATAGGTTAGTTACTATATTATCGTTTGAAGTGATAATCGATTGATAATCAATCGACTTGCCATCTTGTGAAGTGTTTTAGTAACACATCAAGAGTTTAAGCTTTATCAATATTCATCACGGTTAATCATAAGCTGGACAGAGTCGATATCGAGTGTAATAGTTTGACCATTATGGATCTCACAAGTCACCTACCATGAGCTGTTTGATGGTGGGCGCAAACAATAGATTTCCCATTTCTTTGTGAATACTTATGTATCTCAGGTTCAGGTAAAGCCTGAATCAAGTTGTGTGTTATTAGCAAACTGTGGTTGATAGGAAACTAGAGGGACATGTGTAGATGGTGGAATAACAGATGATTGTGAAGGGTACTGATGAGGTGAAACATTGAACACTAAGGTAAGAGGATCAATAGCGTGTTGATTGTATCTTTCCAGTATCATCTTGTTTTCATTAGCATGTGCCTCGTGTTGCTTTAATTAAGCATACACCTGATCATAGCTAGATTCCTTCAATCCTCTGTTCAGTTTCACTGTAATCATAAATCTACCCCATTCAGGCAACATGTTATTTACAACTTGAGTTTAAGTGCTTATTTTGGGCATAGTCTTCTTGATGCTTCCTTATGTCGTTGATATGCTTGGTAACCTGACATCAGTAGTCGTGAATGGTTTACCTTTGTTCTGATAAAAGTGCTTCAAACTTCATCGTTTTAGTTATGTTTCACAGTATCCATTGTCTTTGGTTAACTCAGAACCTTCCAGGAGCATCTTCACATTATCTCAAATATCTTTTGCATCAGTGTAATGATTGATAAATGTGTAGATGTATTTTGGTAACCCTTGGAGTAAGATATTTGTTGCACGAATATCAACTTTAAACCTATCCTTTTCTTCAGGTGAGAGGTCTGCAAAGACTCTATCTTGTTCTGGTCCTAGATGAAGTGCACCTTCCTCCCCTTCAGCCAGCATTTCCCTGAACTTTCCCATCTTAAATGGTCCTTCATCAATCGACTTAATAATGTTTGCCCCATTATCTTTTCCCATGCAATACAGACAGATACGTTGTTGCCATGATGCAAAATTAGACCTATCAAGCATAGGTGGGTGGGTATCAGACCCAACACTTTGGATATCTTCTTAAAGATTGGCCATCTTAATTGATTGTGAAATGATATGAGTTGATCGTTCAAGGATTAGTGAGTGTATGTTATAAGTGGTGAAGTTAAAGTAAGTGTTTTGTTGTTATGGTTTGTTAAGTTTTAAGTTTGAAGGTTGAAAAAGTTGTCCAAGTTTCAAAAACAGTGTTCAACCACGTTATGAAGCTAAAATCTGCCAAACGCTACCAGAAGGAAAAATGGCCAGAGGATTGTTTCCAAAGGACCTTGAGAAAAATCTTCAAAAAACCTGTAACAAACCGCTATGTGTAAACCGCTACGACTGGTAAACCGCTACGATTGGTAATCCGCTATGAATGGTAAACTGCTACGAAGAAAATCTGCCAAACCCGCTATGTAAAAATCAAATGGGCAGAGTTTTGTTTCCCAAATCGCTATGAGAAAAAATCTTCGAAACCTGTAAACCTCTATGTTATCAAATCGCTATGAGAACCAAACCGCTACTAGATTATAAACATAGTTAACGTGTAACACCCAAAATAATTGGTATGTAGCGGAATGGATCAATGGGTGCTACATCAAAGTAAAACAAACAAGTTATAGTAAACGACTCAAAAATGAGACGTGTAAATAAAATTTCATTCGATTGCATTTTATAATATCAGAGTTTTCAGTTATGGTCCCAAAATATTAAAAGAGTCATAAACATACTACATACGTTCTTTTAAACAAAAGCTTCATAATCCCAAAAGATGACATAAGTTTTTATAGATAAAAGTTGCATCGAATTTATAATTAAAACACAGAATCCGTTTTCATCGATATCCATCACGGCTCCCATCCAAGCTTATATCTGAGGACCTGAAATTAAACATGCTAAAGGTCAACACAAAGGTTGAGTGAATTCATAGGTTTATAAGTAAAAGTGTGGACCACAAGATTTAAGTAATGGAGGACTAAGTACATATTCCGAAGTCCAAAAACATGTATTATTGCACTAAGCTCATGACCCCGAAGCCTTAACTGTTTTTGCCCCAAGTGGGTAGGGTGTCTGCCAAAACAACCTACAAGTTATTCTCAATGTTAAATGCACCATGGTCAACTTGTGACCAGAAATTCAAGGTGGGGATTGTTAGTCCCGATAGATCTATCCACAACACTAGCGCTCACAATAGTGGTAATTGACGGTTCATGATATGGTAGGGACTTAGATGGCACTGTGGTAACTTATGCAATAATATGCAGGTAATAATCTGGATAGCATACAGTTTAAAACAAAACACTTGTGTCCGTAGTAAAACAAGCATGTAATTCCACCCCGTAGAGTTTATAAAACAAGGAGATAGAAATGGGGGCTATGAACTCACCTTAGGAGTGAAGTGATGAAATAATCAGGTAAATGGCAGAAAACGTATCACGGAAATATCCGAAAGCAACCTAAGTAAATATGGGTCGTATCAGTACTCAAGTACGTCGTCTAATAACTACCATGTACAATCCT
Organism: Tanacetum coccineum; assembly: GCA_026074375.1. NCBI lineage: Eukaryota > Viridiplantae > Streptophyta > Magnoliopsida > Asterales > Asteraceae > Tanacetum > Tanacetum coccineum. The sequence continues at coordinate 13,723 of BQNB010017181.1, forward strand.
ATATAGTTATCATCATACTATCGTTCGGGCTATCATAATTAAGAGGTCATGACATGACGTACGAGGAGTTAGGACACTTTAAATCGTAAATCCAACAACTCGTCGATACGTCATCCGAAGAGGCCTCATTATGAAATTCCCTAGTAATATAGCACTTTGATAACTAATAACATATATATTTCTATATAGCTACATCACCATCTAATCGTTTTAGCGAAATTATATTTATAAAGTAAAAACGTTTATAAATAACCCTTTAACAAAAACGGCGTAAAATGCACGTTTCAAGTCCGATTTGTATGTTTCTTGCGCCCACGTCTTCGTACTAAGACGATGTATCAAAATAAGACATTTTATGGTTTGGTCTAAAAACACTGATGAACATACTTTACTGTTCCACATCAAGTTCACGTATTTTATTTATATAATTTAATAGTCGTAACAAACCCTAAATTGTCGTATCTTAATTCGTAAAGGCTCCGATTTTTAGCGATTCATTCGAGCACTTCTTGTAATTGAAAGTTATATCATATTATTGATGTTTTTCAAAGTATAAGTATCTGCCATGAATAGTAACTTTTTATAAAAATAGTTTTATAAAGTATCACTACGTAAACTCGTTACTAGCTATCTTCTCGTCTTAATCGGTTTTCGAGTATCCTTATGATCCCCACGATCCTTGTTACATGTAGTATTTAATAAAATTATTAAATATATATGAAAATTTTGAACTCCAAACACCCCTTTATATATTTTCTCTAAATTGTTTTTAAACTTGTTTTAGGACTTTTTAGCTTTACCACTTTGTTACAAATCCATTAGAACCCTAAATATATTAATAATATACTCCTAGTGTCCTTAATCTATATGATTAATCCAAAGATTATCAAGAATTATAAAATTTCAAAGTAAATCATTTCCTAGATGATGGATTAACACATAGACATATATATAATGCCATAAAAATGAAGAAAGTAAAGACATAAGGGTTTTTAGATAATCTTAGATATGAAATACCCAACACAATCTAAAAACCTTGTTTAGATGTAAACCCAAGCTGCAAGATCTTGATTTCCTAAACGTCAAACTTTGCATTTTCTTTCTTAACACTTGTAAAGGATCACCAATCCTTCAACTCTTCTTATGACATCCTTAGATATGATGTGATGAATTGTTTGTAAATTGTGTGTATATAAAATTTGATATGGATTTGGTTGTGTTTGGGGTGTTGCCGTAGCCAAGAGAGGGAGGAGGGGAGAGATTTTGTGATGAAATTTGTAAAGAAATGTAAGTTATGATTTTGTAGTCTAGTTTAGGGTATTTATAGGGGTTAACTAGGGTTAAGGAACTCTAGTTAAGTCTAACTAGGGTAAGGTTAAGGAAATATCTAAAAGATATTTTAGATAAATATCTAGGGTTTTAAAAATGTGTATAAGTGATTTCCGGGTATGCTTAAACGTATTTAATTGCGAAACGTAAACGTCTTACGCAACCAATAAAAATAAAATATAAAAAGTTAATTATTACTTTCATAAAAATAATATATTGCTTGTTTGACGAAAACTTTAATTCGTTTGGTATCCGATTACGCTAAACGATAATTTTTTTAACTTACGCGATTTAACTTAACTATAAAATTTAAAAGCGAACGCGTACGAGAAAAAAAATAATTAGTGAAATATATGACGTCGTAAATGACCTAAAAATACGAAATGTTACAGTCTCATCCGGTTAGAAGAGCCTTGTCCTCAAGGCTCAAGTTGCGGCACTTGAGGAAAATACGGATTTGGGGAAGAGATTCGGATATTTCTTCCGGAATTGGTCTTCACGTTTCCAAGTATACTCAGCTCCTTGCCGAGAGTTCCAACGTACTTTGACCAATGGGATTCTTCTTCGCTTTAGCTTCTTCACATCTCATTCCACTATCTCAATAGGTTCTTCGATAAATCGCAGATTTTCATCAATCTTGATCTCGTCCAAAGGCACTTGAACATCTGGCTCAGCCAAACATTTCTTGAGGTTTGACACATGAAACGTGTCGTGAACACAACTCAGCTCCTGGGGTAACTTTAGTCGATAAGCTACTGGTCCAACACGCTCTACTATTTCGAATGGTCCCACATACCGTGGTGCCAGTTTTCCTTTCTTACCAAATTGTACCACTCCTTTCCACGGAGATACCTTAAGTAACACTCGGTCTCCAACTTCGAATTCAAGAGGCTTACGTCTCTTATCAACATAGCTTTTCTGACGACTTCTTGCCGTTATCAACCTTTCCTTAATTTGAAAAATCTTTCTACGTTCTTGCGACAAGTTCTGGTCCAATAAGCTGACTTTCTCCAACTTCAGTCCATATCACGGGGGATCTACATTTCCGCCCGTACAGAGCCTCGGAATGTGGGCACCTAAATGTCGTGTGGTAACTATTATTATAAGAAAACTCAACCAATGGGAGGTGAGTATCCCAACTGCCACCAAAATCCATAACACAAGCTCGTAGCATATCCTCCAGCGTCTGAATAGTACGCTCACTCTGACCGTCTGTCTCAGGGTGGTAAGCCGTACTCATATGTAGTTTTGTACCTAACGCCTTCTGGAGAGCTTGCCATAAGTGTGACGCGAATCGACCATCACGGTCTGAGATGATTGACACCGGCACACCATGTCTTGCTACGATCTCGTTGATATAAATTCTTGCCAGCTTCTCCATTTTAAAATCTTCACGAATGGGTAAGAAGTGAGCCGACTTGGTCAATCTATCTACAATGACCCAAATCGCATCATACCCACTGCTGCTTCTGGGCAACTTTGTGACTAAGTCCATTGTTATCTTCTCCCATTTCCACTCTGGGATTTCTGGTTGTTGAAGTAATCCTGAGGGTTTTTTGATGTTACAACTTTGATCTTAAGCACTTAAGACACCTGCTACTGTACCAGCAATGTCTCCTTCAACCAGGCCCCCATAAAGTTCACAGATCATGGTACATCTTATCTGCACCCGGATGTATTGAATACCTAGAAGTATGAGCCTCATCCATAATCAATTTCCTTACACCACCAACTGATGGAATCCATATACGATCGAAGAAGTAAATTTCACCATCACCTCGTCGTTCAAAGTGTATTTCTAATCCTCTTAGCCATTCAGCTGGGGCTTTGAGATCCTTGGAAGCTTCACCCTGTGCTTCCAAAATCTTAGTCTTAATTCCAGAATGGATAGTAATACTCATAGCACGTACTCGCCTTGGCTTGAGCCTTTCTTTTCTACTCAAGGCATCAGCCACCACATTTGCCTTGCCCGGGTGGTATTTGATCTCACACTCATAGTCACTGAGTAGTTCGATCCACCGCCTTTGGCGCATATTCAAATCTTTCTGGTCAAAGATGTACTGGAGACTCTTGTGGTCAGTGTAGATAACACTTTTCGTTCCATAAAGATAATGTCTCTAGATTTTAAGAGCGAACACCACCGCACCCAGCTCCAGGTCATGGGTGGTAATCATTTTTTCAATGCGTCTTTCATCTGTCTTGACCGCATACCTATTACTTTTGCTCCTTCGCATCCAGCACATACCCAAAACCCTGTTTTGATGCATCACAATAGACCACAGAGTCGTCTGGTCCATCGGGAAGTGCTAACACTGGAGCATTGCATAGCTTCTCCTTCAGAATGCGGAAAGCTTCATCTTGTTCGTCGCCCCACACATATGTCTTGTTCTTTTGAGTCAACAGGGTGAGGGGCTTTGCGATCTTGGAGAAATTCTCAATAAATCTCCGGTAGTAACCCGCCAATCCTAAAAATGAACGATTTCCAGTTGACGATTCAGAGTCCCTTCCAGTTCCTTGACCTGGATTCAACCTTGCTAGATCCACGGATACTGTCACGGTTGACTGAACATTCTTTCAACAAAACCGCACTTTGAAAATTTGCGTATAACTTCTCTTTCTTGAGTAAATCTAGAATCGTCTATCAGGGTGAACTTCAGTTCTTCATCTTGACTTTGAGTAGATTAAGATGTCGTCAATGAACACAATTACAAATTTGTCCAAATACGGTTTGCAGACGCGGTTCATCAAGTCCATAAATATTGCTGGTGTGTTCGTCAGCCCAAATGGCATGACTGTGAACTTAAAGTGCCCATATCGGGTTCTAAACGCGGTCTTCGGTATATCTTCCTCTCGGACTCTCAACTGATGATATCCTGAGCGAAGATCTATCTTGGAGAAACAACACGCACCTTGTAATTGATCGAACAAGTCATCAATTCTGGGGAGAGGATAGCGGTTCTTTATAGTTAACTTGTTTAATTCTCTGTAGTCAATACACATTCTCATCGCGCCGTCTTTCTTCTTGACAAAAAGCACGGGTGCTCCCCATGGTGAATGACTAGGTCGAATGAAGCCCTTCTCTTGAAGCTCTTTTAGCTGGTTCGACAATTCTAGCATCTCTGACGGAGATAATCGGTATGGTGATTTAACAACTGGTGACGCGTCTGGAATCAGATCGATGCGGAATTCCATCTCACACACAAGAGGTAAACCTGACAGATCAACCCGGATGTCATCAAGCTTCTTTTCATTAGCCTTGATACACGCAAGTGATCCAAAATCCTTTTCCCGGCCTTCGCCTTGACTATCCATGAATCTCGTCATTTCGGAAGAGGAATACTGACAATATTTTCGTAACAATCTATACACTCGTATTATGACAACCAATCATGCCCAATGATAACATCGAAACTTCCAAGTCGGGTCGGGAGTAGGTCAATTTTGAAAATATGGTGATATAAGGTTAAGGTACATCCTCGTAAAACAGTGTTGGTACTAACCGAGAAAATAAGAATTTTATAATAATCATGAATTAATCGGAATGGTCAATATTTATATAATCGACCGATACGAATGAATAGTAATACACTAGAAGATAGACATAAGGGATCGAATTTAAACCAAGTAATATATATAAACTATATAATACTATAATGATAACCAAAAGAGCAAGTAAGGATCAGGGAATGCGCGCGCGGATATCGGATCAGCGATGAAGGATTCTGTATTTTGAAAATGAAAGTAAGGAAAATCTTTAAAATTTATGGTTATAGACTAGGTTTTGAAAATGACCCAGTTCCCTATAACCTTGGCTCTGGTACCAATCTGTAACACCCCCAAAATCTGATATGCAGCGGAATGGTAACCTTGGGGTGCTACGTCAAAGTACAACAATCAAGATATAGGAAACGACCTTAAATGGACGTTTTAAACAAGATCATTCGATGCATTATAACAAAATCAGAGTTCATACATTAGGTCCCATATGTTTTGAAAAGAAAAGTCATAGACATACTACATACGTTCTTTAAACAAAAAGATTTATAATCCCAAAAGACGACATCAAATTTTCATAATAAAATTGGCTTCAAAAAGAATAAATAAAACACAGAATCCATCTTCATAGATATCTATCACGGCTCCCATCCAAGCTTATATCTGAGGACCTGAAATTAAACACGCTAAAAAGTCAACACAAAGGTTGAGTGAATCCATAGGTTTATAAGTAAAAGAGCGGACCACAAGATTTTAGTACTAAGTAGAAATGAAACAAGTTTCAGTAGTCCAAAAAACATATTATTGCACTAAGCTCATGACCCCGAAGCTTAACTACGATGTTGCCCCCAACTAGAATATAGGATGCTTGCCAACAACCTCACTTGTCCTCTCAATGTTAAATGCACCATGATCAAACTAGTGACCCAAGTAAGGTGGGGATTGTCAGTCCCGATAGATCTATCCACAACACTAGCGCTCACTACAATTAGCAATTAATGGCTCATGATAAATAGGGACTTCACGGCAAGAAGGTAACTTAGGCATTAATAATCAGGCAGTAATCTGGATAGCATACACTTTGAAAACACTTTAAAACACTTGTGTCCGTAGTAAAAACAGCATGTAAATTACCCACCCCGTAGAGTTTTGTAAAACAAGTAGATAGAAATTGGGGCTATGAACTCACCTTAGAAGTGAAGTAATGAAATAATCGGGTAAATGGCAGAAAACGTATCACGAAAATATCCGAAAGCTATCTAAGTAAATATATGCCGTATCAGTACTCAAGTACTTTGACTTAACAACTATCATATACAATCCTATATAGTTATCATCATACTATCATTCGGGCTATCATAATTAAGAGGTCATGACATGACGTACGAGGAGCTAGGATACTTTAAATCGTAAATCCAACAACTCGTCGATACGCCATCCGAAGAGGCCTCATTATGAAATTCCCTAGTAATATAGCACTTTGATAACTAATAACATATATATTTCTATATAGCTACATCACCATCTAATCGTTTTAGCGAAATTATATTTATAAAGTAAAAACGTTTATAAATATCCCTTTATACAAAACGGCGTAAAATGCACGTTTCAAGTCCGATTTATATGTTTCTTGCGCCCACGTCTTCGTACTAAGACGATGTATCAAAATAAGACATTTTTAGATTTTGAGTCCACTGATGAACAGTACTTTTACTGTTCACATCAGTTCACATATTTATTTATTAAGTTTTAATAGGTCGTAAAAACCCGTAAATTGTCGTATCTTATTCGTTATAAGCTCCGTTTGTTAGCGATCTTTCTAGCATGTTATTTTAATTGAAAGTTTTTATCATATTATTGATGTTTTCAAAAAGTTAATAAGTTTCTGCCATGAATAGTAACTTTTATAAAAATAGTTTTATAAAAGTATTAACTATCACAAACTTGTAAACATCGTATCTTCTTCGTTATTAATCGGTTTTTCGAGTTCTTTATGACCCCTCGATCCTTGTGACATGTAGTATTATATAAAAGTATAAAATACATATGTAATATTTCGAATACAAACATCCCCCTAAGATAAATTTCTCAAAAAGTGTTTAAAACTTGTTTTTAGAACTTTTTAGCTTTACCACTTTGTTACAAATCCATTAGAACCCTTAATATCTTATGTCTTATACTCCTAGGGTCCTTAGTATATGATTAATCCAAAGATTATCCAAGAATTATAAAATTTACAGGTAAATAAGTTCCTAGATGGTGATTAACTACATAGACATATATATGCATAAAATGATGAATGTAAAGACATAAATGGTTTTAGATAACCTTAGAGTGATGAAATATGATACCCAACACAATCTAAATGCTTGTTTAGATTGTAAACCCAAGCTTGCAAGATCTTGATTTCCTAAACCCTAACTTTGCATTTTCTTGCTTAACACTTGTAAAGGATTAACCAAGCCTTCAAATCTTCTTAGGACATCTTAGATATGATGTAGGTATGTATGTAAATATGTTATATAAAAATTGATATGGATTTGGTTGTGTTTGGGGTGTTTCCGTAGCCAAGAGAGGGAGGAGGGGAGAGATATTGTGATGAAATTTGTAAAGAAATGTAAGTTATGATTTTGTAATCTAGTTAGGGTATATATAGGGGTTAACTAGGGTTAAGGAACTCTAGTTAAGTCTAACTAGGGTAAGGTTAAGAAAATATCTAAAGGATATTTTAGATAAATATCTAATAAATATCTAGGGTTTTAAAAATGTGTATAAGTGATTTCCGGGTATGCTTAAACGTATTTAATTGCGAAACGTAAACGTCTTACGCAACCAATAAAAATAAAATATAAAAAGTTAATTATTACTTTCATAAAAATAATATATTGCTTGCTTGACGAAAACTTTAATTCGTTTGGTGTCCGATTACGCTAAACGATAATTTTTTTAACTTACGCGATTTAACTTAACTATTAAAATTTAAAAGCGAACGCGTACGAGAAAAAAAATAATTAGTGAAATATATGACGTCGTAAATGACCTGAAAATACGAAATGTTACACCATTAGTGCAAAGTTTGTGGGTCCATCTTCATTCTGAAAGCTCCAATCATATCCACCTATCCCATCTTGAACAACCAAGGCATTAGCAGAGGTCTCTACTGGTATAACCCTTCTCGCATTATCTCCATTCATATTCCCCTGATTCCTTAGTGCTCTGCAGTCTCTAGCAAAGTAACCTTTCCTATGGCAGTTGTAACATTCCACCTTTGTCATATCAAGGCCAACAGCTTCTTTGCCATTGAGATTCAGATTCCTTCGAGTCTTCTTTATGAATCTCTTTATCCTCATGGTAAGCATGGCCACCTGTCATTTGAGATCTATATCTTCAAGATCATCTGAATTAATCTGCTCGATGTCTTCATTGTCCAACAGTGGACTCTTAGATTGATTAACAAAAAAAGAAAACATGACATCATCTGCATATGTTGAGGAAGAAGCTTGTCTCTGTGTACTAGCAGTAGAAACATCAAGAGCAGTATTAACTGCTTCATTAGTACTGCTAGTGTTTTCAAAAGATACAAAAGCCACATTCTGAGAGTTTGAGTTTGAGCTTGATTGGCTTTTAATTTTAGCTTCATACACCTTTAAATTGTTGTACAAGTCATCCATGCTCAACTCATCTAGATTTGGTTTGTTTCTCATAATTAAAGAAATGTTATTCCAGGCTGATGGTAAACTTCTCAGCAACTTCAGATTTGCATCTTCTTGGGAGATGACTTCACCTTGAATTTCTAATTGGCTGATGAGTTTTTGAAACCTATCATAAATTTTGTCCAGTCCTTCAGATCTTGATGCAGTAAAATTCTCATATTGCTGCTTCAGGATAGTCTTCTGCATTTTCTTAGATTCTTTGTTGCCTCCAAACCTAGTCTTGATAGCTTCCTATAGGCTCTTTGCATCCTTGATTCCATGAAACTTCAATAGGTGCTCATCAGGAATGGCCAACAACAAAGTGCTCTTTGCTTTTAATTCATTCTTTCTTGCTATCTTTTGTTCAGCAGTCTTGGGAGGAATAGGACCTTCAGTACTAGCTGATGCAACAGCAGGTGCATCACCATTCACAATAACTTCCCAAAGAGCATAATCTGTGTGAGTAAGATATTGCTCCATCCTCATGCTCCAGAGATCATAGTCTCCTGTTTTAAGCATAGGAAGCTTTAGTGAAGAGACTGTTTGGGTAGAATCTGACTGTGATTCCATATCTTCTCTTTGACAATGAGATCTTGTGTAGATCTAGTGTTCTTCTTATTCAGAGTTTCTCAACAAGCTCTGATACCACTTGTTGATCCCAATGAATAGATCTTGATTTCCTTTAGCTTGTGTAAAGGTTAGTAACCTTGGATAAATCCAAAACTACTAAGACAGAAACTATGATTATGAATACTACAAGTTATGCGGAAACTAACTTGTAATACTAAGAAGAACAATGAATACTAAACTTTGAATATATTGATTGATAATATTCTGCCTAGGTTACAGAATAACTAACTATGAGATTTGTAATTGAAGTGCTTTTCTAACTATGCCGTAGGGTTCCTTTTATACACTAAGGAAACCCTAATGGGCTTACAAAACGCGTATAATGATAATGCATATCTATTCCTAATTTAACTCATGCATATCATAATAGCAGTACTAACTATATAAGACTAACAACACTAAGTATTAACTAACAGTACTAACTATACTGGCAGTACTAACAATGTACTGGCAGCACTAACTAATATAACTAACAGTACTAACTACTTAGTCTGTTTTCTTCAATCTTTAGCAACAACATCAACTTTGAACCAGTAGTATTAACTTCCAAAACTAATAGTAGTAAATTCAAAGCCTTCAATTCCCAACAATTTTGAATCTTTTCAAAATTTTATCTGAGTACGTGTCCTGACTAAGTTCTATAAGACGTTTTGACCTATCTCTGTAAATCTTTATACCAAGAATATATACTGCATCTCCTAAATCTTTCATAGCAAAATATTTCCCTAACCAGTCTTTTACACTTTGTAATGTTGGGATATTGTTTCCTATGAATAGTATATCATCCACATATAATACCAGGAAGACTAGAACACTCCTACTGAATTTGACATATATACAAGACTCGTCTTCGCTTTTAGAAAATCCAAACTGTGTGACTTTCTCATGGAAGCAGAGATTCCAGCTACGAGAACCCTGTTTAAGTCCATATATGGCCTTTTGAAGCTTGCACACTCTTTTAGGATACTTTGCATTTTCAAAACTTTCTGGTTGTGACATAAACACATCCTCTATCAGTTTTCGTTAAGAAAAGCGGTCTTGACATCCATCTGCCATATTTCATAATCATGAAATGCAGCTATGGCAAGCATTATCCAAATTGACTTTATTTTAGCTACTGGTGAGAAGGTTTCCTCATAATCAATCATGTGGGTTTGAGTACAACCCTTCGCAACCAACCTAGCTTTATATGTGTGTACTTTCCCATCCATGTATTTCCTCTTCTTGAAGATCCACTTACATCTCACCGTCTTAAGACAGGGTGTAGTGTCAACCAAATTCTAAACTTGGTTTTCATACATAGACTGAATCTCGTTTTTCTTAGCTTCCTTCCACTTAGCAGCCTCAAGGCTTTCCATTGCTTCCTTGTAATTAGCAGGCTCATCCAATTATCTTAGTGTACTATCACTAATCTTGTCCTCTTCAATATGGAAACCATAATAGAACTGAGGAGACTTGCTTACTCTACTACTTGTTCTGCGAACGTGTAAGGATATATCATCAGGCTCAACAGGTGTCACCACCTCTAGTTGAGTGTCAATGTTCACTATAGGTTCTTCATCGGCAGACTCTTAAATTTCTTCAAGGTCTATTATACTCCCACTGTCCTCTTTAGATATCATTTATCTCTCAAGAAACATTCCTCTTCGAGCTACAAATACTACATTATCCTTGGGTTTGTAAAACAAATATCTAAATGACTCTTCTGGATAACCGAACTTGCTCTTATAAACTTCAAATTGAAGATCAAATTTGATAAAAATGATTTAAAGCCCTCTAACAGTTCTAACTTAGGTTAGAACTGCTAAAGCTAAACACCCCTTTAAGAAACTTAACTTCATTTTTAGCTTATAACAGGCTGATTTAATGTTTATATTTAAGATACCAGATTATGACAAGATTAAAATAGTACTAATAAGCAAATTTTAACTATCAAATAACACTATTTAAGAAGCTATAAGATAATGCTATGTTTTTGAATTTTTGGATAGATTTTAATGTAAAAGATAAACTAATAAGCTATAAACTATACTTAAGCAACAAACATCATTATAAAGTAATAATAAGCAGTAATAAGTAAATTTAAACAGTAATAAGCAAAAATAAGTTAGATTAAGCTAAAATTGTAAACAGATTGTAAAGTAAAGGTAAACTTACAATTGCCTTTGCTTAAACAAGGCTAAATGCTCAAAGAGCTACTCTATAAAGCTCCAGCTTGTGTAGAACAAGCTGGTGTTGTCCATGAACCCATCCAAGTCTGGTTCATCATCCAATATAAGCTGAGGTGAATTTGGGAAGGATTTTGGGTGAATCAAACTCAGTTAAGCTTTTGAGGCTTAACTGAGTAACAAACTAGCTTATGTAGTATATAGAGAGCTTATTGAGCTTAATTGAGACTTATTAAATCATCACACAAATCATTGTAAGCTAAATTGCATATTAAGTAAAACAGATTTTAAAAACACAAGATTAAAAGTAAATTGCAAATTTTATTAATGAAACTGAGTTACAAAGCTTTTAAAAGGAAAATACAAGAATTTAAATGACAATAAGCTAAAATTAACTACAATAATCTAAAAGCTAAATTCTACACTACACTACTCCTAGATGCCTAAACTGTGCGTGAAAGGCTCCTTTTATAGGTGATGAGTGAAGCTTATAGGCTCATAGACGCTCCCCTTGCTTTTAATCTCAACCCTTAATCCCTAACTGCTTTCCAATCACTTGATCTCAACCGTTTATAGCCTCCACGTATGATTAGTCAATGATTGGCCTTGGGATTGCCAGTGTGGCTCCCAAATGCGTCATAAGCTTCTAGAAAGGTTAGATTTCATTAAGGCAGGGTAAATTTGGTGTAGGGTAAAGTTGGGGAAGGAGGGTGAACAGTAAACTGTTCTTCCCGCCCCTTTTTCTTTTCTTTATTTCGTTTGACCCAGTTTTAAATGGTTTTGACTTGGGCTGTGTTTTCATAATAAAAGGATTGGGCTCGGGTATTTATTTTGGGCTAAGGGCTAAAGGTTTATATAAGACTTAACGACCGTTAGTCCCTAAGGATTAAGAAAGTAATAAAAGGACTAACGGTGTTATTCATTTAAGGACTTTTGGTGAAAATGATTTAACATTAAGGGTCTTTTTGGTAATTTCAATGTTTTTGTCTTCACATGAGTTGACCAATGTTGACTTTGGTTGACTTTTTGTTGACCTTTGCTTACAAACATCCGGCTCTTGTGTACTCTTTCCGTCTCGTGTTCGTTTTTGTTCGGTTTTTGGCTCTTTTCTTATGATTTTTGCAATATCCGTACCTACACATCACAAAAGACAAAATCCACAATATACAAGCATAATATATCCATTTTTCATATTTTTAGGGTCCTTTTTGGTATAAAACGGATATGTGATTTCTCACATATCAATAACCGACGAAAAGACACTTTTCAGATCTGGCTTCTAGTTTGTCCTGATCTTCTCGTCTAATGAAAACCTCACAACCCCAGATTTTGATGTGCCTAAAAGAAGGACGTTTTCCCTTCCACATCTCAAAAGGTATCTTCGAGACCTTCTTAGTGGGTACAAGATTTAAGATATAGGCGGCTGTCTCTAATGCGTAACCCCAGAAGCTTATTGGAATTGTTGCTCGACACATCATATATCTAACCATGTCTAACAGTATTCTATTTCTTGTAACATTTCTTAATTTCAGGTCATTTTACGACTCCTATTATTCGTCACTATTTATTTTGGTCCGATACGCGTTTACTTTTAAACTTTTCCTAAAGTAATTTTTATCCGACGTGATTACTATATATTATATTACTCGACTAGTCTTTCGGGACGAATCACAAACCATAACCATAACCAAAATCACCAAAAGATGTCTAAAACGATAATCAAAATAACCAAAATGATAAATTGTTTTTAAGAGAAAATGCATGATGTAAAAAGAGACAAACATCCTTGGCACAAGAGTGGTGCCTTTATTCTTCAAACTTCATTCTTCATGATTCACTTTGTGTTTGGATTGATTAGCTCCCTAATCAAGGAAGTGATCAAACTTGAGTATTTCTTCCGAAGTAAATTTTTCAGAGAGCTTTCTATTTGTCTCTTTCGTCTTGAACCCCCTAGTGAACTTTCGCCCACTTAGAGTGATCAATTCAAAAAATTGCATGCCAAGCTCCATCACTTCAACTTCCTAGTTAACTCCATGCCCTTCCATTCCACCATCGATGGCTTCTGCAATTGGACTGGAGGGAACTAGAAAACCAACAAGTTTCTTCAAAACAATGATATTTTTGAAGGGATTGAAATAAGCTTTCATTGCCAAAGCTCTCTCCATATGATCCTCAATGTCCAAGAATGATGGTGCAATAGGTCCATACTTAGGATTGCCATCCTCATCACGCCCTACTTCAAAACAACTCATCCAATCATCTTCCTCATCGAGTTTAAAGTTGTCCAAGTAAGCCTTGGCTCTTGGCATAGGGAAGTAGGTACGACGAGTGACACCATCGTCGATGCACAAAGTACTACGCCCCTTATCTATAATCGCTCCACAAGTTCTTAAAAATGGTCGCCCCAACAACAAATTAAGTTCCTTGTCCACCGGTATGTCTAAAACCAAAAAGTTAACCAAATAAGCTTGATACCCGATTTAGATCCTCACGTTCTTGACTTCTCCCATGGCTTTGGCTTGAGTGTTATCCGCCATGGTGAGAGTAGAGTTATAGGGCTTAGGATATCTTAGATCAAGGTTCTTGAAAAGGCAATAGGGCAACACGCTCACACTTGCCCTCGTATCCGCTAGAGCACTCATTTCAACTGTTCCATTCACTCAAACTGGAAGCACAAAATTGCTCGGGTGACACATTTTCTTGGGTAACCCGTGCTCTACTATTCTCATATTTTCTTCCTCACCATACTCGTCACTACTCAACCTAGCTCTTCCCATCATCACTTCATCAAGCTTTTTTAGATAGGTCATATAATTTTCCAAAACCTCCAAGATAGGCTTGGATTCTTCCAACTCCTTGTACTTACGATCCAAAGCTTCTTTAACTTTTTGTTTTTGTTTTTGGGTGAATGGGTGGTGGTGGTGCAATGGAGGAAATTGGATGGATTTCTTCTATTTTGAGTTGTGGTGGAGGAGTAAGTTTGTTAACGTTATGGCTCTTGTTGCGGCTAGCCTTCCCTATTTTGACTAGCTCCCCATTAAAACTACCTACTTCTTCCATACTCTCACAAAACAATCAACATCTCTCAAGTCCTTAATTTCCTCAAGCATGGTGAGATAAATGTGCATCTCACCAATTCTAAAATCAACCCTATTCTTGGAAGTTACCAATAAATCTCTACCAAAAATCACCGAAGGCTCACCTTCGTTCGCATAACCGATCACGACAAAGTTAACCAAAAATGAGAACATGAATTTCCACACGAACTTCTATTACTCTTCGCTTCCATAGTTCTCATTGTCTATTAGAACAAAACCCAAACATGTCAAAACCTTTTTTCTGTAATGTGTTGAATGAAATCGCCATGTCTAGCTCTGCATCCCACGCGCCTTGACCGTCCACATCACAAGGTAAGGAGAACCTTGTGAATGGTTTGCTATATGCACGGGAACGTTCCTTCTTAAACACAACAACCCTTTGAATCCCTCTTAAAATAACACTCTTATGTTTCTAGTGCATCAAATAATTTCAACTCTTCCTTACTCTTTCTAACCGTGAGTTTCCTAGCTTCCAAGGAATCCCCATCATCCAAGTAATCTTCCAGACCATTTAAGTATTTTGAAACCAAACTTAGAGTATCCATTCCTCAAAAAGTTAAACTATAAAACAAACATGGAATCACAACCAAAATCATTTAGTTTGGGTTAGTCATAATTATAACCACTTAGACACATTAGACTGAGATAAAAATAAACATTTAACATTTTCAGAACTGAACATGCTTACAACAAACAATATCTCAAATTCGCAAACATATGCCGCAGAACAGACGAGCAGCCGGCTCGTACTCAGCGGGTAGGCTGGTGATCGTCAAAAAAAAAAACCTTTTTTTATATTAAAAATCCTTATTTCTTACGTGTTTTGACAAAATTATTTTAATAAAAGGACACTTATTTTATTTTAGTAACCAAACTATAATTTATTCTAAAATCTTTTTATTTACTTTTTATACTTAAACCATTTATCTTATAGAAATGATGAACCAAATAAAACATTTAAACAATAGCATCTCAACACATATACATGAATACTTTATTCAACCTCACAAGGAAATCACACGACAATGAACATCATGCGAAATAAACCATACCTTACAAATTGAAACTAACCAAATTAAAACAACATGAATTTCAATTAATCTAAAAATCATTCATAGACTTATCATAGGAAAATATAAAAACACGCAAACACAAACTTATTCCCTAAAAATTAAAAACAAAGATTTTTTTTATATTAGAACCGTCCAGCCGGCTGGCTGGGGTTTTCCCCTCGTCACGGCAAGAGCTGGTCGGTTGGCTGTCTAGCCATCCGGCTGGCTGAACCTGCAACTGAATTTTTACTTCCAAATTATGAATTTTTGACAAAAACACATCCGCTATCAATTTATAATGATTAAAACATGAAAAGAACACAAGTCCCCAGTATTGGCGCCAAAAACTTGATGCTTGGTAGCGGGTGTAAGTTTTACATTTATAATCACGACTAATTAAACTACAAAAAAATGCATACGAGCAAGTATACTCATTCATTCATAGTAAAGTTGGGTAAGTCGAGTTCGTTCCACGTGACTTGGTAATAATCATTATATAATAACAGAATAACCAAATAGGTTGTCACGATCCCTATCACTTCTAAACACAAAGAACATTTCCTTCTTAATTCATTCATGGCAAAAACGATACTTGTGCTAAAAACATATTTCATTGATATGAGAGTTGATTTGTTGATTAAACATGATTGTATGGCTAACAAAACATTGTTCATATAGATTCGATCCATGGTGTATTTCATAAATCCACACATAGTCAGATTAACGGTGATCCCTTTCGGCCTATAAACACCATACTTTCTAAACCATTTTAGTCTGATTGTTATGAAAGACATGATTACGTTAAGTAATTCCATCGAGCCCTTTCTTCCTATACTCGAGTTTTAAGATCAAAACAAGCTTTTTTAATATGTTAGATTGACGATGTCAAGCATCAAAATCTCTTACTCATTCGTGTACTAATTTTGAGAGAGTGAAAACATAACTGAAAATCCTTTCGGCCTATAAATCCATTTTGAGTTTCACCAACTGATGTGTCGTCGTGTGGTGTATAATTAGTGATTATCAAGTTTTACATTTATCTTTAGCCAACAAACCTAAAGACAACACTTTAACAGACAGTGTACCCGGTTAAGATGTAGCTTCGCGGTAAGTAGGGTGTCGAACACTAAGAGCGAGAGTAACCTAATATTCTATCAGTATTTTAATCTATCTAGATTAGTCTAATTACTTGTTAAATCTATGCTATACATATTTACTACTGGTAAATAGGGGGTTTTCAGCCTGAGAGACTGGCACAGGTTTGGTGGTGACAAAGATTAATTCTAAACACAATAAACACTAAAGCAAATAATCACAAGATAAAGAGGCGGTACAAGCCAAATAATAGAAAACTGTATTAACCATGTTAAATCCGATTAAATGTTGATTTGTTTGTTTAGTGCAATGGCTACTTATCTTGAGGCGGCATATCATTCTTAAGACTTAGGCGGTTCTTCATCCTAAGACCTAGATATGTACAATCCTGTCATGATTAACGCATCCGCATAAAGCATCCAATAGTCTAATTATAATCTATCATAGGGAATTAAAGTAGTGGTGATCCTGTTAATACCCTAGCCCATCGGGACTTTACCCACTTATTGCTTGATGTTGTTTTATACACCGGTAGTCCACCACCAAAATCAGTACCAATTAATTAAGAACAATACTGGTTGAACAATTATCGGGTCACCTGCCGGTCCAACTAAGCTCATAATCAAAGGGTAAAGACAAGGTGTCATTTGTGATCCTATTGGTCTGGGTATACAAAACAAAACACAGAGAGCTATCCCAGCATCTAGATTACTGGTTAAGTCTCACTAGACCCAGTTGAATGATAGGTCGCATGTACAAGCACATAAACAAGTATAAGGCGATAAACATAATTAAACAACAACGATAAATTAAACAAGCTGGATTAAAATAAACCAAACATTATAATCTTCATTAACATGGCTAATACCCAAGGTTATTAGCCCACAATCATTGTCATTTTACAAACGTAATCAAATAATTAGAAATCAAATGATTAAGAAAGTAAGAATTACACGATGTCTTCTATGAAATTATGGTTGGTGCTTGACTTTGGCTGCTTCTAATATCTTGGAAAATTCGACTTCAGAGTGTATGGTATAGAGAATGTAATTTTTTTCCCACTGAAACTTGTTTTTGAGTCTTGTATTTATAGTGTCTGAAAACAGTCTGGATACGCCGTATAGAGAGAGGTGAATACGGCGTATAGGGTTAATTTCCTTGGAGTTCGCGATAAGATCAAATCAATCAAGATTAATTGACATCAATCTGTTGGGTTTATTGATTTGATGATTACAAAACTACATGTGCTTAAATGAAGATGAATGAAACAACAAGGGACTAATTCGTTTACAATGGAATTCTACAAGCTGGTGGAGAACATAAAGATTATAGAAGATATTGATCAAGATTTAAATGATTTAGTTTCCTTGTTTATTTTAGTTAGCTTCCTTTGTAAGTCATGATCTCTCTATATAAAGAGATCATAGACACATAGCTTTAGCATCCAGAAACGTGTGTGTATCATAGTGTGCTTCCAATGAGAGTCTAGACACAGAAAAACATGTATAGACTTGTAATAGTTAGATAGTTAGTTTATTAGTTAATAGATAGTGTAGCCTCAAGGATCATTGATCCCTGATACAAATGGTAACCGTATTATCTTGATCAAATAATATTAAGGCTTAGAATGTTTGGTAAAACCTTGTTGAATAACATTGATGTTCTTATTCCGCTGCATGTTATGTTCAATGTTATTATCCTAGATATAGATGTAAACAATCTGAGCTTACAACGATTCTTCAGACTCAACAATTGGTATCAGAGCCTCGGGGCTCGTGATCTAGGATCTAGAAGGTGTTTTGGTGTTGCATCTATAAAGGAAAATAGGAATGAATTTTATGTCTTGGTTATCATGTTGAATCTGGTGATATTAGGGTTTTTCAGCAACCCTAATTTGATATAACAAGAAGTTTGTTCACAATTATTGTTGATTGATTTTTGACAACAAGATTGTTGCTGAGTGTGGTTCTTGGTTACATAATTCAAGAGTTCTTTGGAACTTATTCTATGAAAAGAATCATTAGCAGTTGATGAAAATGATGAGTTAGTGACAGTTTAGTAACAGAAAAAGTGTCGCTAAAAAGGTGTCGTCTGGATATTTAAAAAAAGTATTCTTAAATAGTCGTTATTATGTTTATACTGCTGCGCTTCCTCGTTTCTACTGTTGTCAATGACAAAACACAGTGACAGTTTATTGATTGTTTAGTGCAGCTTATTTTATTTAGTACTGCTAGTATTGGGCTCAAAAGATAAATTAGTACTGCTTGGTTTATGTTTATGCTGCTATCATGATACTATGTTCTCACAATACTGACAAGGTGGATTTGAAGGCGTACACAATGATTCACGTTTAGGTATTGAAGACATCAAGAAACAGCAGGTATGATTTGTGAATAGAATTTGTTATGATTCTAAATTTAAGGGTTTTTGTTTGTTCCCTTAAAAGGTTAATATTGTTATCATTAGTTACTACTGCTCTTGTATTGAAAGTTTACACTTAGTACTGCCAGTTTAAACATTAATACTGCCGGGGTAAATGGAGTGCGTTAATACTGCTAGCGTTAAAAAGCAGCTGGTTTATACTGCTCGGGTTAAAAGGATACTACTGCTAGCTTCCTGATTTAACACTACTAGCATTATGTTTGTACTGCTAAGAATGCGTACTGGTTAGAAAGTTTATACTGCCAGTTGAGTGTTTGTACTGCTGGCTATGAAAGTTTGTACTGCCAGCTTTGCTCGTTATCGGTTGACACACATGATGGATGTCGGACAAACAGAAAACCAAGGTTGTTTGGTTTTTGGATTTGGTTTACATGTTCTTAACAGATTTAAAGGCTCGTATTCATTGATTTAATTGGTTACGAAGAAGATTGTTTATCACCTATTTGAAGTTGAAGTGGAATTATTTGGGTTTGTGTTTTATCATACCTTTTAGCAGGAGGTAACTTGTTTGTGTTTTCAATGTTGTGACAAAGACTTGACAAATCTAGCAAAGGTGTGTGATTTTTCTTATGGTGCTCAATGCTCACATTTGCTATCACTTTAAGGAGTTACGTTGTTGTGCTCAGTGTCTCATATAGATGAGGATTTTGTCAAGAGATTGCGATCTACTTATACTTTGGTCTTGGTATGAGTATTGGAGTCACGTGGATAGTACAAGACATAAGACACAAGTTTGGGTTATTCTACTTCAGCATCAAGTTCGTTATACTCAGTTTTCTTCATCAGTGATCATTACATAGAGCCTACAGAATTGAAGATTCAAGAGATGGTAAACATATGGGTTTCAGGGGAAGCTTAATTGACAAAATGTTTATCCATCAGGTTATATTCATGCACCACTTGAGATGAAGTGTTTTGTTACTACTGCTGATCATTATTACTACTGCTAGTTTATATTTCTACTGCTCAGATTCATTTTTCTTATTGTATGTAATGGTGGGCAATTTGAGTATTGGAAGGCTGGATTAGTAGTTGTGGTATATAATTTGTAGCTATTATGATCCAAGTTGCCTATCTACAGAAGACCCCAATTCGATTATTACAAAAAAGGGAAGAAGATTACAGGTTTATTGATTTGCAGCTTATTATGTGTGGTAGCATGTTCAAAGAGATCATAAGTCAAGGGGAAGCATTGAAGATTGTTTCACTCATGGAGATAGTTTTGTAATATCAAATAGGGGAAGATTGTTGGGCTTATTGATTTGATGATTACAAAACTACATGTGCTTAAATGAAGACGAATGAAACAACAAGGGACTAATTCGTTTACAATGGAATTCTACAAGCTGGTGGAGAACATAAAGATTGTAGAAGATATTGATCAAGATTTAAATGATTTAGTTTCCTTATCTATTTTAGTTAGCTTCCTTTGTAAGTCATGATCTCTCTATATAAAGAGATCATAGACACATAGTTTTAGCATCCAGAAACGTGTGTGTATCATAATGTGCTTCCAATGAGAGTCTAGACACAGAAAAACGTGTATAGACTTATAGTAGTTAGATAGTTAGTTTATTAGTTAATAGATAGTGTAGCCTCAAGGATCGTTGATCCTTGTTATAGGTGGTAACCGTATTATCTTGATCAAATAATATTGGGGCTAGGTGTGGAAACGTTTGGTAATAAAACCTTGTTGAATAACATTACTGTTCTTTATATTCCGCTGTGCTTATTAATGTTATTTGTAAAACATATCCTAGATGGCTTAAACGATCTCAACATGTGGTATCAGCAATCACATTAACTTCGTATCTTTGACTGATGACCAGTTGTGCATATGGCGTATAGGTAAAGAGTGATACGCTAGATCGAGAATTGATCATTACGTGTATTCTTATGATGAGTTGGCGCTGATACGCCGTATCTTCTTTGCTGGATACGGCATATAGTAGCAGATAACAGTTTTCTTCAAATGTGTTCGTTTTAGTTCCAGAATTATGCCTTTTAGCTTTGTCTTCACAAGTTACTCCATAATTACTGTAATCATAAACTTTAAGCAATTAAGTACCAATATCTTGCAATAATTATATAAAAGTGAGTAAAATGTGTGGCATAAATGATGGTAAAATGTGACGTTATTTGATGATATCAAATATACACCCACTTGAATCCTACTTGTCCTCATGTAGACTTTAAAAATGTAACACCCCAAAATTAGGTCACAGCGGAATATGGGTCTGAGGGTGGTACTTCATAGATCAACAGCACAAGATATATATAAGAACAATCATTTAAAAGTCGTTTAAAACTAATACATTAGATTTAACAAATTGTAGTTACATAAGTCTGAAACTTCACTTGTTCATTGTTCAAAGACTAGCTACTTGTAAAGTAGAATCATAGTTCATTGTAATACTACTATAGTCCGCCTCGCATCCTTCGATCTCAGACCCACCACTATGATCTCTCACATAGCTAGTCCGCTTCCTTAACCGCACCGCAGCCACGCTCTATAAGCCTGTCTCTCAGTCTTCTATGACCTCATGCGCAAGACATCACACACTACACAACATCCTGTACCCACATACTATATCAACTCTCTAAAACACACGTCGCATATATGGAAAGCGTAGTCTCTATACACGACGTCTAAACATATCTCTCGAAGTTGGTGATTTTTCATATAGCCTGCTGTTGGACCTACTAGCCGCCATACCTTTCGCGATCGCAGACTTTAGAAACCGTGTCGCCTGTGTACGACCCGGTTGATATACACAGCACATCATTAAACGAAGAGCATCCAAACGATTTCAACTCACTGTATAAAGCCTCTCACATGTGATAAGAAGGCCACTCAGCCCCACAGACAGCTTATTAAATCACGACAGATGTATATAACTCTAAATATATAACGGTTGTTCACGCTATCTGTCACAAGTGTTGACTTGATGATCTCTAAGAAACACCGCGACATACCTGCCAGAATGCTCTTCGGTTGCTAGCTCACGAGGGTATAATTGTGACGCTCTATGTTCTCAGTACGCGCGTCCGGTGATAGCTAATCACCTGAACGGGATGTGCATCCTGTGATAGATCTATTTATATCATTTGCGTCACATAACTAGGTCAAGTCATAGGTAACAGTCATGATAATGGGCTCACGCTTATGATGTTTATCGCTCTCATCGATGTAGGATCATACTACCTCAGTCGTATGATGTGTAGACTTCTGTAGTGACATGGTATACGTTCGTTTGTCCGGTGATAGCTAATCACCTGAACGGGGATGTCAATCCCAAATAGATCTATTTATAACATTTGCGCTCACAACAAGTAATTGACAGTTCATGATAATGGGCTCAAAGGGTTATCGCTACTTAGGCAAACACGTAATCGTAATGTAAAATGTCCACTTGTGTCCAGCTGTAAAACATGCATATGTTTCTCACCCTAAAACTTGTAAATCATTATTAATGTAAAACGTGAGGCTATGAACTCACCTCAAGTGGATTATTTAACAATGTAAATCAAATGCGTGAAAATGCGTCACAAATACCCCCGAGTGCAACCTAATTAATTATAGGTCGTATAAGTACTTAGCACTTTGATTAACTAATACCACATATAATTTTATATAGCTACATCACCATCTAATTGTATTTGTGAAATCATATCTATAAACTAAAAACGTTTATAAATATTTCTTTAGTAAAACCGGCGTAACTTTCTCGTTTTAAGTCTGTTTCTTACATTTTTTATGTCCACGCTTTCGTATTAAGACGAGTTATCAAAATATTACATTTTTATATTTTAAGTCCTCTAGTGAACAATACTTTTTACTGTTCATATACTTTTATAAAATTAATCGTCGTAAACTCGTAAATGTCGTATCTTTTTCGTTTTAACTCCGATTTTAGTGATTCTTTCGAGCACGTCTTCGTAATTAAAAGTTCTATTTATTTATAATGTTTTCAAAATAAAAATACCTGATGTGAACAGTAACTTTTATAAAAGTATTTATTATCGTAAACTTGTAAAATGCATAACTCCTTCGTTATTGATCCAAAAATTATGATTCTTAGTGTTTTGGAATCCTAAAAATATGTACTATCTCAGAAAAATAATCATTTGTATATATCATAAGTGAATTGTATTAAGTTTTTATAAAATTTCTTTTATAAAACACTTTTTATAACTAAATCTTGCAAATTACGTATCTCCTTCGTTATAGCTCAGTTTTTCAAGTTTTTACCTTTTTGGAATCCTCATGACATGTAGTATTTTATAAAAATATAAAATAAATACCTTATATTCGAATTTTAAACAACCCCTTTTTATATATTTGTTAAAAGTGTGTTTAAACTAGTTTTTCTAACTTTTTAGTTTAGTATACTTGTTACAAGTCCTTTACAACACTATATCTCACATGTCTTACATATTTAGGGTCCTTAGTCCATGATTTGTCCAAATATTGTCCAAGTATCACAAGATCCATAAGTCTACATACTTATTTGTTCATGAACTTTTATAAATACACTTTTTAGATAACTATTTTATATAAGCTTTTATACATAAACCACAATTGTACAATACTTATACATCCATTCTCACATGATATTAATATTCATATAACATGTGTAAAAGTATACCAAATCTTAAACAAGTGTAAAAATCCATTTTTCTTGTAAGTAAGTTCCTTAAATGGTGATTAACTATACAAACATCATATATGCATAAAATCACAAAAGTAAAGAGATTAAGGTTTTTAGGTAACCTTAGTATGATGTATGGTGATGAACAACAATGTTTAAACCCTTGTTTAGAAAACAAACCCTAGCTTATAAGTCTTTAAAAACCCTAATCCAAAAAACCCTAATATTAAACCTTCTTGCTTTAACACTTGTAAACTCCAAACCAAACCTTCTAAACACCTTAGGATATATTAGATATGTTGTAGGAATACTTGGAAATGTGGTAAATAATTTTTGTATGAATTATTTGAGGTGATTGAGGTTGGCCGTGGGTTTGGAGAGCAACAAAGAGAGAAATGGTGAAGTTTTTCTTGTAAGGAATGAAGTGTGTGTTGATATCTACTAGTATGCTTCCTTATATACATCCTTGACTAGTCCAAGACTTCTACTAGAAGTGGTTAAGATTCAAAGGGACCATGGGAGGGAATTAAGGAAGCATAGTGGTCAATGTTACTAGTCTTGGACCTAAACCTTAATGAGGTGCATTTGTACAAGCTCAAATTGGTATTTGGTGTGCTTCATGTCCCCTTAGGGCTTCTTATATCCAAAAATAGGGGGAATAAGCTAAGAAAGTCTTTCATCTTTATTTGGTAAATACTTGCATTACTTGCAGCCTTGTAGTTGTAACTTTAAATATAAAGTAAAACTTGAAATGTGTAGTTTCTAGTTGATTTAATTTATGTACAATTTGGCTAAGGTGAATAACATAGGTGAATTTTTATAAAACTTTGCGTCTCAGATATAATAATGGTTATTTGTTGAAGCGTAGAAAAGTTTTGGTGGTTCCGGGTATGCCTAAACGTATTTTATCGCTAAACGTAAACACTTTACGTAACCAATAAAAATAAAATGTGTAGAGTTAATAATTATCCTCTAAATAATTATCTGACACTTGCTTGACGTAAACATTTAATTGTTTGATGCCCGTTTACGATGAATGATTATATTTAGTTTACACGATTTAACTTAACACTTTAAAATTAAAAGCAAACGCGTATAAGACTAAAAATAAATAGTGAATTAAATAACGTTGTAAATGACCCTAAAACATGGGGTGTTATAGTCTTCCCCCGTTAAATGATCCTTGTCCTCAAGGCTTAAGACGCGACACTTGACAACGGTGCAGTCTTTGTGAAGAGGTGTGGATACTTCTTCCGGAATTGGTCTTCACGTTCCCATGTAAACTCAGGAGCTCTCTTGGAGTTCCATCGAACCTTGACAATTGGAACACGGCTTTGCCTTAACCGTTTAACCTCACGATCCATGATCTTTACTGGTTCCTCAAAAAAATGAAGCTTGTCATCAATATGGAGTCCATCTAACGGAACGGCTAATGGTTCGTCGGCATAGCACTTCTTCAAGTTGGATACATGAAACGTATTGTGAACCATGCTCAGCTTTTGAGGGAGTTCAAGCTTGTAAGCAACAACTCCAACCTTTTCCAACACTTGAAAGGTCCAACATATCTAGGGTTTAGCTTCCCTTATTTACCAAAACGTACTACTCCTTTCCAAGGCGAAACTTTAAGCATAACTCTATCTCCAACTTGAAATTCCATCGGCTTACGCTTTAAATCATCATAACTCTTTTGTCGATCACGAGCAGCTTGAATTCTTTGCTTGATCTGAATGATTTTCTCGGTTGTCTCTTGAACCATTTCTGGACCAGTGAGTTGAACTTCTCCAACCTCGGCCCAGCAAACAGGTGAACGACCCTTTCAACCGTAAAGTGCTTCAAACGGTGCAGCCTTAATGCTAACGTGATAACTATTGTTATATGAAAACTCGACTAATGGCAAATGGTTAACCCAACCCTTTCCAAAGTCGATCACACAAGCACGCAACATATCCTCGAGAGTTTGAATAGTCATATCGCTTTACCCATCAGTTTGTGGATGATATGCAGTACTCATATCCAAATTCTTACCCAAGGCCTTCTGAAGTAACCTTCAGAAATTTAATGTGAATCTGGGGTCGCGATCACAAATGATTAAGATATAACAACCCGTAATTTTCATCAATGTAAATATCCATCTATTAAGTTATATGAAATGTACTATATATCTATTATATATGAACCACCTTTTTTAGAGAAATTTTTCGCTTTATTACATTACTTACATTACCAATATCTCAGTATGCAACGCAACTTGCATAACTAAAGTTAACGAGCTCACGCAACCTACCTATGTCAATCCTATCTACATATATGTCAAGAAAACATCATAACATATCAATACAATATCTTAATATCCTTTTTACAAAGTACATTACTCATATAATGTACCATTTGCGACGTTATATCAAAACAGGCTTTAAACCATTATCGTATACCTCTAAAACCCTAATTCCATGAAAAGTTAATATCTAAAGTGAATGCACAAGCTCCTAAAGCATATGTACAAGTAATATAACATCTCATTTGAAATATAAACTCCCTCCAAGTCAAGGTACAAGTCTCTAAAAGTACAATGTACAAGTCATTAAGCATGACATCCAAAATAGCCGTTTTACCTCTGTTTTCATTCTAGTTTCTTCACCACCACTTTTGTACAAGCTACTACACTCAATATACAATGTATAAACCCAAATTATTCTACTCATAAGCTCTCACACATATTTTTACACTCAAAACCCTAATTCAAAACCCTAAACCCTAAAACCGAGCTAGTTTCTAAACCATGACCCGTTTCTTTATTTTTATCCATTGTAAACCTAAACCAATACTCAAATAAGTTGTAATAACATAAATTACAACATTACAAATCACATTCCATCATCATTTCACCATTTTAACAACAATGTACAAGAATTAAATCTAGAAAACCCTAATTGAACCCTAATTTGAACTTTTGACCCGTTTACTCGTTTTCGCCCATTTTAAACCCGAACCACTAATCAAATTGTGTTAATAACTCTTAGTACAAACCTTAAAAACATTAATCCACACTTATATCATCAATGTACTCGAAATCCAAGCTTGAAAACCCTAGTTCGAGCCCTAAGGAACCTGCGACCTCTTTTCTTGCAAATTGACCCATTTTGAAGCTACACTTTGCAAACAAGCACCTTGATGACCATCCTACTTCATCAATAACCAGCTTACAAGCACCTCTAAGTCTTCTCCTTGGTTACAAAAGCTCCACATCCTCTCCTTTGGCCCTAAGTAAGCCGCGACACCACAAGGACCATCCACCACCTTCTAGCTAGTTTCTAGCTTACATGATTCATCTCATAGCTTCTACAAATCACCCTCTAGCTCTCATACATGTCCTAACCAGATCTCTAAGCTCCCTTGGTCACCAAGGAGCCATTCGACAATAAATAGGACCCTAAACCTCTCATTCTTACTCATCCCCCACTTCCTCCTCTATAACCCATCATAGCAGCAATCCTTTGCTCAAAGAAGTTATTAAGAGGTCCTATGAAGTCTCAAGATCAGAATTGAAGCAAAATAAATCAAGAAACGAAGCCTTGGAGTTGTTATTTTAGGCGTACAAAGCTAAAAGTCCGGATTTCGACCCATTTTCAAGCTATAAGCTCAAACCCAGGTTTTATGATCTTCATACCTGCTCCTACATTCTTATAATGTTCATATAATCCTAAATATACTCTTGTTAAAGTTTTATAACTCAATTCATGCTCATTTTCCATTTTGATCCAAAACCGTACACCCGAAACCCTAATTTTATGTTTTTCTTAAAACTAAATGTTATAATGGTTAAATATTGTTATAATCTATCCTAACATGCTTAACTAATGTTATTATAACTACTTTATTGATTATTGAAGGAATTTGAATTAAAAACCTACGCGTTTTCATTATAAAACCCTAATTCGACCCGTTTTGATTTCTAACTTAACGAATCGTTATTTTAAACTTTCGTTACGTTAAACCTTCATATTTTAGCTTATATTAATAAGCTATCACTTGCAAATATCATTTGGAATCTTAAAATAAGCTTGCATGGCGTTTTGGACTTGTTTTGCAAAAGTATTCCATGCAAGGGGTATATATCGTAACTTTCTGAAATTAATAACTAGAAGGACTAAATATGTCATTTTATCAAAGTATAACTATAGGGGTCTATTATGTCGCTTTCCAAAGTACAAGGTTTACTTTGTACATCTTTTAAACTATAAGGACCAAACTTGTAAAAGTGTAAACTCCAAGGGTATATTTTGCCATTTTTCATTCTCAAAGGTCTAAAATGTAACATTTTGAAAAAGTATAAAAATGTATTCAAAACATTACAATACATAACTTTAATTAACGCTTCTCGTGCTTATCATTTCCAGATATTGATCAAAACGCTTAAAATCCGATTATAATCGTATCACATTACTAGGAGCTTCATAATAAGGGGTGTTCATTTGGTATTACGTTCTGATGAGTTATTGGGTTTACGATTTAATGTGCCCTCAGATCCTCAAACGTGTATAAATGACCTTCTGAAATTATGATGGCCCGAACGGGATACAATAATCCAAACTTTCCAATCAAACTCATATACTCTCTGAACCAAAGTTCTAGAGTACAATCTACCTAAGACTTGACATATTTACTCAGGTTGATGACGTGGCTTGTTACTAATAATGTTTGCTATTATCAACCTTTCCCATGTTGGAGATTGTGATAAGGTCGTCAGCTTTCATTTTGGAATATTTATTACAAGTATATATTCAGGTGAAGTTCATAGCCTCGCTTTTACTTATTTACATGTTTTATAAACCCGCGAGGGGGATACATGCTTGTTTACAAACTCTTTTATATACTCGTTTATCTTTTAACAATGTGATTACTTTTCAAATACTTAATGAATTATAACTCCAACAATACATTTATAATCCGTGATACCCCTACTATAAAACCATGAATGCAAGTGTTTTCTAAACTATATGCTATCCTGATATATTATTGCCTAAGTACATGAAGATATCTATTTGTGTAGTATCTCCTAATATCTCTTCAATATCTATTTGGGTAATATCTCCCCATATCTCTTCAATATCTATTTGGGTAATATCTCCCAATATCTTTAATGTCTCTTTGGGTAGTATCTCCCCAATATTTATCTTTAATATTGTTTGGATAATATCTCCTAATATATCTTAAATATCTGTTTGGGTGGTAATCTCCCATATCGTTAATATCTATTTGGGTAGTATCTCCCAATATCTCTTCAATATCTATTTGGGTAGTATCTCCCAATATCTCTTTAATATCTCTTTGGGTAATATCTCCTAATATCTCTTTTCTTAACTATATCTCTTTGGGTAGTTTCTCGCCAATATGCTTTGCAATATGCTATGTTGGGTAGTATCTCTAATATCTCTTTTATTATATCTTCTATGTGATTCATGAGTTTAGGGGTCAAAATACTGTTCTCCATGGATAATACATGTTCTCCTTGATAATTGTCCCTGCTAATACCAATAATTCCATTATGATATACTTGTATTCAACTATTACATTTCAAACTAATGAATTTTCACTCAACCATTGTGTTGTCTTTTTTTAAGCATGTTTATTCATGAGTAATTATCGCATACTTATGGCTCAGAGTGGCTTTATTGGACATGAAGATGGCTAAAAACTTGTTATCATTCACATTGTATGTAACTTGAATTTTGGGATCTGCCTTTGTAAACCGTGATTTTCAAATTGAATGATAACGTATCTTTTGAAACAACGTCTCTTTTGGAGTCCTTTTCTATGATTGAATGATTGTTGTATCCATGAAGTAATAACCCCAGATTAGCTTTCGCCTGCCTATAGTGTGTAAAAATGGGGTGTTACAGGAATTGGTTTCAGCGCCATTTGGTTACAGGAACAAGGTCAAAAACCTTAACTATAACCACATTACATTTCTTTTCTAGCCATCAAAGTCCTCCGTGCCACTACATTCCGGATCAGTATGTAAAGATACATAACTATTATACTATACCATAAATAACTTATGTTATTTACGACTGGGTTGTTAATAGAACGATGTCTTCTCCCAACCACTCTACTCTATGATATGTGGGATGCTTTTTCCTCTTGGAATATTCATTAAACTATACATTCGGTCTCATTGTTTATTCCCTGCTTAATAGGGAAGCAGTGTTCTTTTAACTCCTCGGGAAAATTTAAAGATCTTATGATCCCACCTGGAATTCTCACCTTTCTACCATAATCATTTGGTTTAAAGGACGTACAGAATTTTATGCCTATAGGAATCACCTATTTCACACTAATCCCTTACTCCACCAGCTATTTTGACTCCATCTCCGATATTACCACCATCACTACTATTTGATCCCCGATATTTCTTTATTCCTGAAGAAGTTATTACTACATAAGAAACCATAAATCTATACTTACTCAACTTACGTTATCTAATTCATCTCGGAATCAAACTTGTAATTTGGTATCACCATCTTCCTTAGTTTATACTCCTACCCCACCTCAGATATTTGAAATAGGAATAAAGTTTCAATTAAGTAATCTGAACATCATGAGGAATAAATCGAAGATATTTTGAATTACTTAGATGAACTCTCTTTTCACCGCATTGAGAAAACTGGAAGTAAGGACGTATTAAGATAGGATGATCATTACGAAGGAAATGGTATAACGAACTTAAAGACCGTATTAAGAGAATCCGTTCTTGATTATCAAACTTCAAAGGAAGCAATTAGGGCAAAGAGATAAGATTGTTTTGCTCATTACAGAATACAGAATTTCCAATCTTGTAACAAACTATTGAGGTAGAACCAAGCTCGTCACAAACAGATCAGCGAATGAGGATCTTTAGGATGTCATCTACTGGCTCAAAATCAACTAGTTATAGCTTTATCCTAGCCACGGGATATGTGGTATAAATAAAAACGCTTGTCAAATTCTTGATATGCTACAGTAAAAGACAAGTTTGTTTTATACAAAGGCAATCCGTTTTGTACCTTATTTAAACTTATATCGTTTCATCTATCATCTTCATCATTTGCATCATTTCCTTCGTCTCATCATTATGAATCATACCTAACCTCTAAGTGCTTAAAATCCAAATAGGCAATTACTCTTTATGCATTTAAGCATCACATTTTTTTTACTACTTTTTCAAAACTTTGATGTATTCTTACTACGTGTTATCTTATGGTTGATAGAAATGCCTACAAAAGGACGGGGGTCAACTCCGAAACACCAGCCAATAACTTTAGAATGCATCCAGCAATAGATTATGATGGCATTTCCTCAGCTCTGAAGCCACAAGCTGCAATGCAACAATGGCAAGTGCCTAGTAGTAATCCCAATAGTAACTGTAAATTTCTCATTTTTATGTACATTGTACGACTTTTATTATCCGTCACTATTTTTTTTTAGTCACGATAAACGTCTACTTTTAATTTTGTACCTTTTTTGCGCTAAATCGCTTAGGACTAGAAATTAATCAAATTGTAACGGTCATCAAATAAATTAAGGTTTGCATCAACAAGTAATAATTATTTATTAAGAAGTTATTTATGTACTTTTTGGTATTTTATTTTTATTGGTCACGTAAAAAGGTTACATTTCGCAACATAATACATTTGGACATACCCCGGAAATACCTAGACTTACCTAGACTCAAACCAATACCCACTTTTAAAACCTTAACACAAAAATTTAATCAATTCTTGTGTTAAAATACCCACTAGAGCCGAATTATGAGACAAGAATAACTAGAAAATCCTTTAATTCTTACACTAAGTTTACAATGTACTTCTAGGTTGTAATTAAGATTTTTACAACATGTCTCCTAGTTAGCTAAATAACATTGGGGTTTTAAAGATCACTTTGGATCCTTCCTTCCCTATGATAAACCAACGGCATACATGTATACTCCTATTCACCTTGAAATCTTCCATGATATTGCCCTAAGTACTTGTACAACCTCCCATTAATTAATGTTATATTAGTCTTAAAATGTTCCCCCACATAATCTATGACACAATGGTTAATAACCATTTGGACTTCTCTTTTTCTGTGTATAACCGGCTAAACACCAAGACACCTCACCAAAATCATTAAGATTTCAAGTATCTAAGCATATCTTGTACATATATCTTGTAATTAAGAATAGTACCTGGTGGTTTTAACAAAACTATGTGTGATTAACCAAAACCACAAAATCACTAGTAGATAGGGCATAGTTTGGTTAGTTTAGGACTAGGAATATGTAACTAGACATTTTGCCTATAAATACTCATGTATACTTACCACTTTACACTCTTGAAAACTCACATACACCCTAAACACTCTCAAACAACTACACACATATTTATTTCAGGTAATTGAGCTACTCTATGGCTGGAAGTGCGCATGGTCATCGAGGATGGGCATCTAAAACTTGTTAAATCTTCTCAAATGGTACTGTAACCTAGACTTTAGGGATTATGCCTTTGTAAAACTCTGGATTTTTATGACATTGATAACGTATCTTTTGTACACGTCTCTTTTGAGTCGTTTTTTCTATGATTATGATTGTTGTCATCCATGAAGTAATATCCCCAGATTAGCTTGCGTTGCTATATGTAAAATGGGGGTGTTACATAACCACTGCTGAAGATTGAAGAAAACAGTCTAAGTTATTAGTATTGTTAGTTTAATAGTTAGTTCGAGCTGTCTGCCTTGCTCAGTACAAAGTGTTAGTACTGTAGGGTTTTTTGGTTACTGATGTTTATATTGTTAGTACTGTAAAGTGATATGCATGAGATATATTAGGGAATAGATGTGCATTGATCACTGACGGTTATGTATGCTATTAGGGGTTTCCTGGTGTATAAAGGAACCCTTGGCATAGATATAGATATAAAGTTTTATAGAGTTTTCATAGCGTAAACTTGTTTCAATAGCTTCAAGAGTTTTTTGTAACCCTGTCACTATTCAGAGTGATCGTTTTATATTGAGGCTGAAAGTTTAGTAAAACTTTGTGTACTGTTTCATTGTTCTTCTTAGTATTGCAAACTAGATTCCGCATAGTTTGTGATATTCCCAATCTTAGTTTCTACTATGGTTGTTTTGGATCTATCCAACATAGCTAAGCATTAATAAGCTAAGTAAGATCTGTTCAAAAGGGATCAACATTTACAGAAAAATTTCTCAACAAGTTCCTCCCAAACGGTGATTTTTCCTTCTCCCTCGTTTATCCACCATTGTTTTGTGTCATCAGCTAGTGAGAGAGGAAAGACTATCATTCGTAGTTGATGGGAATCCACACCAGGAATGTAGATTAAATCAATCATTTCAAGCATTTTAGCAATGTTGTCCATCACGTCTTCATCAATCCATGTGTGGTATGCATTCTTATGTTGTTTCACCAAAAATTTTGTGCTGAGTTCAATGTTTATATCGTTATTGGTGATAGAAAGATTCGATTTATTTTGATCATTCACTACGTATACTTCTAAAGTTGGTTCAGCCATGACTTCTTATGGTATCTTCTTCTGTCTACTAGCTCTGATAAGTACTTCCTGTAACAAGGGTAAAAATATCAGCAGGATTTGCTCTGAAGAAAGATAGAAAAAAATTTAGCACGGAAATCAAATATAAAAACTAAGATTTTGATTTTGTTCTAGATACTCGATACGCCGTATTCAATAGAAGTGTATAGCCGTATTATCGATTGAATTGGAATACTGTTTATTGGACAGAAGTTAGATACGCCGTATCCAATAGATTGAGAAGTTGGATACGCCCGTATCGTCTTTTTTTAGAGTTTTTCTACCAGAACAGTGTACTTCCGAAAACAATTAAATTAAAACATACAAATTTACAAGCAAACAATTAAACTAACAAATATACAAAATATACAGAATATACAAAAATATACATTAATCTAACTTACACTACTCCTAAGGGTTAGATCTAATGTTAAAAACCAAAATATAAAATAAAAGTCAAGATTAATTTTCACTCCCCGGCAACGGACCGAGGACGCCTACAACTTGAAGTGTGTTGTGTGCGTGTTTATTTTTATGATTCAAGTTTTAAATTTATATTTTGTCGACTTAACCAAAAATAACACTTTGACGGGCAGTGTACCCGGTCGGTGGTAGATTTGTGGTAAGTAGGGTGTCAAACACTTGATAGTGAGGGTTTAATATCTCTTATACTTTATTTAATATTATGGTTATCTATTCTATGTTAATCTAATTAAGTCAAACACTTTATGCTAATCTATGTTAGTTCTATCTAATTCTAACAGGTTAAATAAAGGGGGTTTTGGTTTTAGCCTGCGAGAGACTGGCAAGGGTTTGGTTGGTGTACTACATTTCATTCAAGGACACTTTAACTCTACGCAATCTATATTAACAGAAGATAAAAGAGCGGTCCCGAGCCTTATGTTACTGAATAACTGTATTAGCCCATCAATTGATCCGATTAGAAGTTGGTTTGTTTATTCAAGTGCATGATTTACTTTATCTCGAAGAGGCTCATATCATTCCATCAAGACTTAGGGTGGGACTACATCCTTAAGACCTTGCACATTAATTTCTGTCAATAATTAAAGCATCTGCATAAAGCATCCTTATTTGCTGATTATAATCTATCTTAGGGATTAAAGCAATGGTGATCTTGTTAAACCCTAGCTCATAGAGACTTTACCCACTTACTGCTTAATGGCAATTTATACTCTAGTAGTCCACTTGTCTAACTATCCAATGGAATCAGAACATTACTTGTTGAATTATCTAGATTCACCTACTAGTCAACATGTTCAATAAACCAAAGGCAGTTTCCGTTAACTAGTTAAGCCAGAAGCGTATCCTTAGCACGATTTTAGAAGGACAATACTTGTGATCCTATGATTCTAGATGTATAAATCACTATATGGAGAGCTATCCCGGCATCTAGATTACTTGGTCCGTATCACTAGATCCAGTTGAATGATAGGTCGCATACAAAAGCACGTAAACAAGTATGAATTGATAAACATAAACAAGCATACAACGATAAATTAAGCAATCGAGGATTATTAACCCAAACAAAATTCAGATCTTCATTATAATGGCTAATACCCGAAGGTATTAGCCTTTAAACATCATAATTAATACAAGAGTAATTGTTTTAGCCAAGGTAAACTAACCGAGTTAACGAATGATACCAAAAACTGAACGATTACAAAAGTATAAGAAATTACACGTTGTCTTCTATGGATTGGAATGCGTTGCAAGACCTCTTCTGCTCTTTTTCTCCTCTGAAAATTGACTTTTATGGTTTAGGTATCGAGAATATGATTTAGCACACCTAAAACTCGTTTTTGAGTTTTCTATTTATACTGTCTGGAAGTCGGTTCGATACGGCGTATCCAAGGGATTGGATACGGCGTATTGGAGTTTCTTGGAGTAGGGACCACGTTTGATATCTTCTAGAATATTTTATTCCCATATAGCTTGAATATGGCGTATTGCCTTTCCTAGATATGGCGTATTAGACTTGTTTCTTTTGTGGTCTTTGGTAAGTGCAGGCACGGATACGCCATATCTTCCTTGATGGATACGGTGTATTGGTTGTCAGAATAATAATCTTCAAAATATCTTCGTTTAAGCTCCAGAATGCGCGCCTTTTGCTAATATTCACCAAGTACTCCATAATTACTGCAATTCTCAAATATAAACGATTAAGTAACAATTCTTTGCAATAATTATACAAAATGGGT
Organism: Tanacetum coccineum; assembly: GCA_026074375.1. Lineage (NCBI taxonomy): Eukaryota > Viridiplantae > Streptophyta > Magnoliopsida > Asterales > Asteraceae > Tanacetum > Tanacetum coccineum. Next base: position 49,158 of record BQNB010017181.1, read on the forward strand.
TAAATACATGGGATAAATGATGCTATAAAATAAACGTTATTTGATGTCATCAATATCCACACTTGATCTACTACTTGTCCTCAAGTAGCCTTTGAAGTTTATAAAAAGTATCCCTAAGGATATTTTCGTTTTTAAAGCATTTATTTGGATCTATTTACAAGTACACAACCAAACACCTACGGAAAAAAGAAAGATGAAAACCACCACAAAATCACTCACTAATCTATGTGGTAACATGTAAATTACATTCAGCTCAATTGCTCGGGTAGTGAACGAGTATTCTATTATAAGCTTGGCAAGGATACACATCTGCACCGCTAAAGCTAAGGAGTAACAAGTTTATAAAGGTAAATATGGTTTATATGAGAAGGCTTAAGGTTGATTACTCTAACTAATCTTTATCGATACCAATATTCTAGGAGGTCGAGACACAGACTACACATACACACCGTAACGAGGGGTTTAACACATATGGCTGCTCAACTTCCCACCTACCGAATAAAGACTAAAGAGTAGGAATAGTAGAGTAATATAGGGTATGGATCTTCTAACTTTCACCAATAGTAATAAACCCAAAAGGCAGCTGAGACATGCATACATGGCCGTAACGACGGAATAGACATGCACGCTCCGAATCACATCCTCATTTTGGTAAAACCCATGGTTAATGATTAGGAAAGGGAATTAAATTGTTGTTAAATAAAAATTACGAAACAAATAGATTAAGTCTAAAATACAAGTTGCTAGACACTTTTTCCTGACCGTTACCATGATAAAGACATAACTATTTACAACGTCTTGATCATAGATAAAAAACAACAACCTAAGTTGGCGTTCCCGTAACGGTCAACTTCCCAAACATCCCATACTTTACATACTTTTACATGGCTAGTGGCGATCTATCTTCCACTTTATTACAATACTTACATCGTTGATTTGTATCCGAAATAAATGTTCCTTCGTTGTAAATTCCCTTCGGTGGGTTGCGAATCGATTATCTTTAGCTTTCCTGTCTCTTTATTTGTTGCTGATTTTCATAATTTTTTCGATTTTTTTTTGCTTAACACTATACTACGTAACTCCAGGTGTATTTCACAATCATTCTACGATCATAATTATTAGAATAAATTCTTTGATAATTCCTTCATTCTTCGGACGTACCATTAATTGCGATGGTAGTAAAAATACATGAGTTTTGACTATAATATACATTCCCATTTGCAATGTGCAAAATTCTTCCAACCGTACCAAAATTGACACAAGACTCGAAGAAAACTGACTTATACACTTTTAAGCAACTAAAAACTGTAAAAGAAACTTAATCTAAATGGGTTAGGCTAAAATGTAAAAGATGTAACGAAACAAATAATTGGTGTAGTTCCTAAAGGATTGGCTCTACGGGTTGTTCTAGGGGTATCTTACTCTTAAAATGAGAGTAAACAAAGGGTTTATACGGGGGTTAACTAACCAGTGTAATTCAGGTATTAAGCATCTTGTAAAGGGCAATTTAGGTTGTATCCTAAAATTTACCGTTTATACGAGTAAAAATTAGTTGCTCCATCTTATATACTTAGTACTCATCATTGCCTGGTCTCGAATAGATATACCAAGCCAAGTTCTAAAGTCTACTACATCAACGGCACACTCATATTTTATGGAATTTGGGTAAACATTTGGAAAACGAATTAAGGTTTAAATCCTCACAAATATCTAACAGGGTTACTTGGTGGGCGGGTTATGTTATCAGTATTTTCTACAAATAGTATGCTTGATAACAGGTTTTTAAATTTTGAGCATAATTTAAGCATGTATTATAGTGTGAAAAATTTTGGACAATGTAAACATTCAAAATTCCTCCCCCACTTGAATTATACAACGTCTCGTTGTATAGGTAAAACATTAAATAACAGGAAATTAAAAAGAATTAAATAATGAGAAATCTCCCCTGATATATTGCTCAGATAAATTTCTCCATGTTGAGTTTTTTAGCATAGATTGTGTTGAAAACAACGCCTTGAAATTTCAAAGACTTCCAACACTTTAAGATCTCCAATATTTGTTAAATTCTCTACCAATATTCGTCGATATTTTCTATTTCAGAGGTCCTCTGTTATTAAATAATATAGTAAAAAAACGTTTTTTATTCCATCTTTTGGTAACCTTAGGTTTATTTAATTAAACTAAACAACTTAATACGGGTCAGTTTTTTTGAAGACGCTCGTATTAATTGTGCATGATTACGCCCGTATTTCCATAACTAAACTCCTAATAATGTTTTTAAAGGGCTTAAAAAGTAAAGGACTGATACGTCCAAACAATCAATACGCCGTATGGTATGGAGCAGATACGCCGTATTGATGTCTGGGAAGATAGACTCGATAAAATTGAATAACAATCCGGGTTGTCTCCCGGGAAGCACTTTATATTTACAGCGAAGTCTTTAAGTTGGACTTTTCTTCAGCTTCTCTTCATTCATTTGGTGCGCGTCACCTTCCATCCGTTGTCCTTTCTCTGAAAAATATATTGGTAGATTTTGGACATATTATCTTCGTTTCTCTCCCAAATATCATATTTACATCTTCTTATAGCAATATATTCTTCATTGGGTCCAAGCGAGTACTAAATAGCCTAAAACTTTTCTGCTTTACACATTCTTTTGTTAGGTTGCTCATCAATGGATTCGGATGTATTGCTATATCTGCGCTTCGTCTGACTTGGTTCTTCTTCCTTTTTAGTGTCGCATTTTCCGCGTGTTATCAGATAAGGTATTTGATGATACGAGGCTTAGTTGTGTTTTGTTATTACAACAAGATTGCTGTGATAATATATCTCTTTATTCCAACTCCCATTCATCCAAGCATGGAACAATACTTTTTTAGTCCTTCCATCTATTTTCATATGTTTATCAAATGATGAATTTACTCACGATATGAATTCAAGTGGATCAATTCCCTAGTTTTCTCCTCCGCCCAACATTTCCTCTTCTCCATCGTATGAATCAGGATAAAATTTACAAAAAAAATTCTCAACAAGTTCCTCCCAAACGGTGATTTTTCCTTCTCCCTCGTTTATCCACCATTGTTTTGCGTCATCAGCTAGTGAGAGAGGAAAGACTATCATTCATAGTTGATGAAAATACGTACCAGGAATGTAGATTAAATCAATCATTTCAAGCACTTTAGCAATGTGGTCCATCGCGTCTTCGTCAATCCATGCGTGGTATGCATTCTTATGTAGTTTCACTAAAAATTCCTTGTTGAGTTCAATGTTTATATCGTTACTGGTGATAGAAAAATTCGATTTATTTTGAGCATTCACTACGTATTCTTCTAAAGTTGGTTCAGCCATGACTTCTTATGGTATCTTCTTCAGTCTATTAGCTCTGATAAGTACTTCCTGTAACAAGGGTAAAAATATCAGCAGGATTTGCTCTGAAGAAAGATAGAAAAAAATTTAGCACGGAAATCAAATATAAAAACTAAGATTTTGATTCTATTCCAGATGATTGATACGCCGTATTCAATAGAAGTGAATACGCCGTATTAATCGATTAAATGAATACGCTGTACTAGATAGAAAGTTGGATACGCCGTATCAAATGGAAGTGGATACGCCGTATCGAGTTATCTACCAAAACAGTGTATTACGAAAGCAATTAAATTAAACATACAAATTTACAAGCAAACAATTAAACTAACAAATATACAAAATATACAGAATATACAAGAATATACACTAATCTAATTTACACTACTCCTAAGGGTTAGATCTAATGTTAAAAACCAAAATATAAAATAAAAGTCAAGATTAATTTTCACTCCTCGGCAACGGCGCCAAAAACTTGATGTGTCGTTGTGTGGTGTATATTTTTATGATTCAAGTTTTAAATTTATATTTTGCCGACTTAACCAAAAACAACACTTTAACGGGCAGTGTACCCGGTCGGTGATAGATTCGTGGTAAGTAGGGTGTCGAACACTTGAAGCGAGGTTAAATCTCTCAATTTATTAATATTTTGGTTATCTAATCTAAGTTAATTCTAATCTAAGTCAAACCTATGCTAATCCTATGTTAGTTCTAATCCTAATTCTAACAGGTAAAAGGGGGGTTTCAGCCTGAGAGACTGGCACGGGTTTGGTGGTGACTACAATCAATTCAAGACACTTTAACCCACGCAAGCAAATTAACAGAAGATAAAAGAGCGGTCAAGCCTTATGATAGAAAACTGTATTAGCCATCATTAATCCGATTAGAAGTTGGTTTGTTTATTCAGTGCAATGATTACTTATCTCGAGGTGGCATATCATTCTTAGACTTAGGCGGGACTTCATCCTAAGACCTAGACACATTAATTCTGTCACAATTAAAGCATCCGCATAAAGCATCCTTATATATTGATTATAATTCATCTAGAGGACGACACCGTGTATGTCGAACGAACCCTAGCTCATAGAGACTTTACCCACTTACTGCTTAACGGTAACTTGTGTTAGGTGGTAGTCCACAATCCAAACTATACCAATGATCAGAACGTTATTAGTTAGTACTAAGCCACCACCTTCTACGGTACAACCAGTTCAATCGAGGCAAGCAGGACGTTATTAGTGATCCTATTTGTTCCACATATACGCATTACTATATGGCGAGCTATCCCGGACTCTTAGCCTGCGCCCAAACAACACCAAAGTTGTAGCGCATTAAATATGTAGGACTAGACCCAGTTGAATGATAGGTCGCATACTTAAGCACATAAACAAGTATCATGCGATAAACATAATCAATAAATCAACGATAAATTAAGCAATCGAGATATAAACAAACCAAACATTCAGATCTTCATAATAATGGCTAATACCCGAAGGTATTGGCCTTCAAACATCATAATTAATACAAGAGTAATGGCTTAGCCAAGGTAAACTAACCGAGTTAACGAATGATACCAAAAACTGAACGATTACAAAAGTATAAGAAATTACACGTTGTCTCCTATGGATTGGAATGCGTTGCAAGACCTCTTCTGCTCTTTTCTCCTCTAAAAATCAACTTTTGTGGTTTTGGTATCGAGAATATGATTTAGCACATTTAAAACTCATTTTTGAGTTTTGTATTTATAGGGTCTGGAGTCGGTGTCGATACGGCGTATCCAATGTATTTGATACGGCGTATTGGGGGTTTCTTGGAGTAGGGACCACGTTTGATATCTTCCAGAATATTCACCTTCTATATTTCCAATACGGCGTATTGGTTTTCTCTGGAATTAATCTTCAAAATATCTTTATTTAAGCTCCAGAATGCGCGCCTTTTGCTAATATTCACCAAGTACTCCATAATTACTGCAATTCTCAAATATAAACGATTAAGTAACAATTCTTTGCAATAATTATACAAAATGGGTTAATTACATGGGATAAATGATGCTATAAAATAGACGTTATTTGATGTCATCATGTGTATGGGGCTGTTGTTTGATGTACAATAGCAAAAGTAGAACAAAATTCAGAGAAGTCATTGGATTCATATTCTTCTCCTCTATCAGACCTTAGAATTTTGATCGTTTTGTCTAGTTGATTTTCAACTTCTGCTTTATATGTTTTAAACATATTCAAAGCTTCATATTTGGTATTTATTAAGTACACATAACAAAATTACTGCAATCATCAATGAAAGTAATATAATAATTCTTTCCTCCTCTTGATGGAGTTGCTTTGAAATCACATAAATTGGTATGTATTAAACCAAGTATTTCATTTAATTTTTCTACAGATTTATGTGAATGACTTGTGAATTTAAATTCCACACAAATTTCACACTTGGATATTTTATCCTTAGAACATTTAGGAACATGCCTAAGTTTATCATTCTTTACAAGGAATGAAAATTAACATGACCTAATCTAGAATGCCATAAGAACGAAGGATCAATCACGAACATTGAAGCGATGCTAGTGCCCGCGTTATTATTATTAATAACATTGTCATCAGTTACAACACTTAGTTTGAAGAGTCCCTCATCGAGGTAACCCTTTCCAACATACACACCACCTTTAGTGACTACAAAATTGTCTGATTCAAATACAAGTTTAAATCCCTTATTACTAAGAATAGGGCCAGAAATTATATTTTTGGTGATGTTTGGTACATGCAACACGTTTGAGAGTACAAGATCCTTTTCAGAAGTCAACTTTAGTATGATTTTCCCTTTTCCTTCAATATTTGAAGCGGTTCTGTTCCCCATGAACATTGGTTCTGGTTCATTCACCTTTTGGTAAGATACAAACATCCTTATTGAATTGCATATGTGGTTTATGGCACCTGTATCAAACCACCAATCAACAACATTAGTGGTTAAGAAGGATTCAATAACTCTAACAAATTCTTTTGGATATTCCACATGGTTTGCTTGATTGGAATTTCCTCTAGAATTTCCGCCTCCATGCTCTTTCTTGTGGCGACAAGCCTTAGCTTTGTGCCCAGGTTTCCCACATACCCAACAATGATAGACTTTCTTGAAGTTGTAGTTTTTTTGTTGGGTGCAAACCTTCTTTCCATCCTTAGAATGTTTCTGTCTAGAACCACCATCATTTTTGCCTTTCTTTTTGTGGTTGGACTTGGATTTGAAAGAGCTTTCTCCAACCATGTTTGCATTTGGTTCTATTGAATTTGCTTCACCCTTTTCATTCATCTTGTTATCTTCCTCAGCACGAATATTAAGAACAAGTTGCTCAAAACTCATATCATTAGTCAAATGTTTAAGATATAACTTGAAAATTTTCTAAGATTTGGGCAATTTTTTCAATAATATAACCAACAAGAAAGTTAGAGTTTATACCCATGCATTCTACTTTCATTTCATGGACAATGATTTGGAGTTCTTTCACTTGTTTCACAACAGGCTTTGCATCATTCATCTTGAAATTTATGAATTTTCCAACAAATTTCTTAGAACATGCAACTTGAGTCATGTATTTCTTTTCCAATGATTCTCATCTCACTTGCAGTTGCAAAGGTTGAGTAAATATCATACAGGGAATCATCCAAAGCATTTGAATATAATTTATGCAATTATATTTATTATGATTTCATTGTAAGGCGGCCCTTTCATAGTCTGCCATTTGTGTCTCAGTAGGAACATTCTGTCCATCTTCCACATACGAATCTATTGGTTCAGAATCCGTGAGAACATATAATACATGTAATGATGTCAAGTAAAACAACATCTTCATAGCATGCCAACACATGTGATCCTTTTTGAATATGATAGAGTAGAAAAAACATATTTGTTAAGATAATATTTTAAAGGGATCACATGTGTTGGCATGCTATGAAGTCTAGATTTTATCTATTGATAGATAGATAGAATGAACATGAATGGTAGTAAAAAGCCCAATAAAGAATTTAGCGGAGAAATATATATGGTATACTGAAATTGCTGAAGTTTACTAGTATTACCCATAAGCATGTTAATTAGATCTCCCTGTCATAGCAGCTCGAAGTGGACTTAACCGAAAAATAAGAAATAAACAACGCTTGAGGTAACTTTTGTGTGGTTTAGTAACTCTTGTAATTATGTCTTAACTTAATTAATAGTACCTTGTAACTTGTATGTCCATAGCTTCTTGCTATAGTATTTTTTAATGGAAAGGCCGTTAAAAGCAAAGCTTTGATCTTACATTATATTTGTAAGATAGATTCTTAAGGAAATTATTTTGTGATATTGTGAAGACAATGATTTCTCATGTACCTCTTATCTTAGATTCTTAGAAGAGCTCATTTAATGACTTTGAAACTTCTTATGTAACGACAGAGAATGCCTTGTTTTCTTATTATTGCATCGCAATTCATTTTTTATTATCCAAGTTTGTCAAAAACTAGTGCAGACTTACGTTATTATTTTAAGTTATGGTTTAATTGAGTCACTGGTTTAATGAGTCATAGTTTAGAGGGCAGAATAAGTCATGTTATGTTCCTAGTCTTATGGATAGTCCTGGTAAGTGGTTCAACATTTGACTAGGCAAAGTAGTGAGTAGTGGTTTCCTAGTTTTGAGTCAAGTAGTTACTGATTTATCTCTATTTATTGTAATCGATGGCACAAGTTTGACATACCAGAAATAGTCTTTCATTCTCCAGCTTATAACTTTCTCTTTTTCTTTGTTTCCAATCTATCCTTTCTCTGATTGACCATTTTGTTATAAACTTATAACTTTGTCACATATTGCTATTAGCTCAATAAGGCAAAGGAAAATTTAGAGCAGTGTATTAGTATATTCTTAAAGATACTCTAAAAGTTTTCAAGGATTCAAATTACAACATAGAACATGCAATAAATGAAGGAAAACAAATAACTGACCCTTTTCCGAATCACCTTCTGAAACATCAAGCCATGGCAAACTATTGCCGAAAATAGTATGTTGTATAAATAACACAGAAATCAGTTGTGACATTTCAAATCAGAGAAGCCAAAGCTATGTACGTTGCGTAGGTTTTGATATCAGAATCTTGCTCCAATTCTTTCATGCGTTTATCGTCTAAATGAACCCATGCTTCTACACCATCACCCTTGTGATCATCCATCGTGACAACCAAATTTTGGCCAGGAAGCTTTCCGGTGCTAGTCCAAATTGGCTTACCACAACCAAAATCAGCATTGTAGAACGAAAACTTGCACCAAGTAGTCATTAAGTAAAAGTTCACATCATTATCACCTATTTTTCGGTTCGACTCCAAATAAGGATTAATTATAACCCCGTATCCTTCTTCACCGTGTGTTAGTATTTTAGCGCAATCAACAGCTGTTTTCTTAATGGAGCCATGTAAAATCTTGAAAAACTCAAGAAGTTCCATTTTATCACCTTCACCAGGCGTGAGTTGAGAAGTTGCTAGACCCCAAAAATTTCCAAATGAGTTTGCGGGTAACGGAGGGACTACTTTGTCCCTGAGTCCAACTGGCTGGATTAAAAAAGATGCCTTAGATTGGCCATTTTTCACTTGATCCATGCGAACCAAGGCCTTCCATAGTAAGGCCACAACAAGTTGGACTTTAGAGGGTTTACGAGACCCGCTATTTTGATCAAATCCAATCTTTTCTCTCATGGCTGATATTGCCTCCCCGCTGAATACAAACCTCTGTGCGGTAATTTTCACATTAACGCTTGACCTAGGTAATCTGAGGTCCAACTCAGGCAAACCACGTTTTGGGAAGTTAACCGGTGCGTTAAATATTGGGGAGTACTCTTTGTTGTCATATTCACCAATGCTTCTAGCAGCCCAATTATTGATGAAGTTGCACATAGTACCCATGTCCGAAAGCCTATGTGAAAATAACATACCAATTGCGAAACCACCACACTCAAAGGTGGTGACTTTGATACATAGCATAGGATCATTGAGATCATCAGCCTCCCCAATCTCACGTGGAAGGAAATCATTTAGAACATCAGGTTTTAACCCATGCTCTAGGCCCACAATATATGAGACTGGAACATTTGCTTTGCCTAGGACGTACAAGACACCTTGATCATTACAATCAATTAAAGATTGGTTACGAATAAATCTACCGGCCAATGGGTAGAATTCGCTCAAGGTATTTGATAACGAATCCTCCAAATGGTCACAAATATTCTTATCTAGACCATTTGGGCCGTCAGGTGGTGAAGAGTAGTAGAGAATGAGAGGGACGTATACAGTTGGGGCTAGTTCATCGGTGAAAGAAATTTTGTAGAAACGATGGATAGTTGGTGTTGGGGTAGAGGGTTTTACAAGCTTTGATGAGTAGTTTATGACACTTGGAGTGGAGGTCGAGGGTTTCACTTGCTTTGATGTGTGATTTATGACAGTACAAGAAATCAGTCTTTTAGCAACAACATTAGAGACGAATTTAACTTCGACGGTTCTAGCGACACCAAGTGAGGCGTCGCCAATATCACGTCGCAAATTATTGCAACGTTTTATACTCTTCGGTTGAAATACCGGCCTATTTGGCCACAAGTCACTACCCGTTGCAAATGTTTTACCCAACATCCTGCTTATATGTTCTACTCGTGTTGCTGGTTTTGCTAGACCTGAATTTTCTACTATGACATCTCCATTATCAGTATTATTATACGCTACATTTATAGTGAAGCTAGTTCAATATATGGCGTTGCTACAACCACATGTATTATGATAACATAAAAATATTTTACATAAATGAGGTGGTGGATAGGGTGATCGTGCAATGGATTTCTCATGTGGCTTTCATTTCAAATGAGAACAAAGTGGTCCATATGATTTATTACAGTTGATACTTTTTTTTTTTTTGATGTAACAGATGATACTCAATACAACGTGTTTCACGCATGTTCTAAGATATCATTTTTTCCCCTAATTTGGGAAAGCATTTAAACAGTATATATGTATATAGTTTGAAAGTTGTTTCTATTCTTTCGAACAATACACATGGTTATATTGTTTGGGAAAGATTTATAAACTACTATTTTCTTAAAAAAGTAAAGGCCTTTTTTTTCAGTAAAGACCTGTACGCCGTATCACTATAACATACTCTCTCCGTCCTTAAATAAGTGTTTACTATTGACTTTTGAAGTCATTATTCTTCAACTTTGACCTCAAATTATTTTGATTGTGTTATATAATACTTGATGCAAAATACATGAATGAATTGAGTTACAATTGTATTTTCATTGATATGATTTTCATCAAGTATTATATAACACAAACAAAATAATTTAAGGTCAAAGTTGAAGAATAATGACTTCGAAAGTCAATAGTGGACACTTATTTAATGATGGAGGGAGTAATAGAATTTTAGTGACAGAGTTACAATGACACAAAAAAGTGTCATTAAATCCAACCTTTTATTGACACTTTTTAAAAAGTGTAAGCAAAAGCATAAAATTTTGAGATTTGATGACACTTTTTATAAACAAAATGTGTCACCAAAGGCAAAAAAAACATTTCCCCACACTATTTTAGTGTCACTATAAATTGACTTTTACTGACTGAACTTCTACCTACATTTTTAACGGTGGGAGAAGCAAATAAATCTTTTGTGACACTTTTTTTTATACTTTTGGTGACATTTTTTTACTTTTAGTAACACCTTTTTTACTTTTGTTGACACTTTTTTTATGTGTCATTAGAAGACATTTTTTTTGTAGTGATAACAATTTATTTAACGATAAAAAATTGATTATTAATTTTGAGGTGTGTTCACTAACAGGGGCGGGGCCAGGATTTTTAGTTAAGGGGGGCCGATCATGCTTAATGCAAAAAGTCATAATGATAAGGGGGCTAAATGTAAAAAACTAGTAGAAAAACGGCTTGTAATATAGATAATTAATGAATAAATAAGCTGATTAGGGTGGCTCAGCACCCACTAGTCCCCCAACTAACTCCGCCCCTATTCACTAATAAACCTTGCTGGTAGGTTATTAGAGTGCTCGGTACCATAACGCCGTGGTGGCCATTTCCACGGCGTTGCCCGGCGTTATGGTACCGCCATCCGCAAAAGTCCCATGGCGTGGGTGGCCTATTAAAAAAAAATTGAAAAATCATTTCCAACGGCTAGTTGCCGAATTTAAAAAAAAAATTACTTTTTGTTTGAAAAAAGGCCATAAGTTCAACGCAATCTACAAAAGATGCGATCGGTTGAAAAAAAGTGGCGAGAGCGAGGTTGATTTGATGATACGGGCTCGGGGTATTTATCAAGACGAGAATAAAAATAGCACGTTTAATCATGAAAAAACATGGGCGATTTTGAGAAGCCACCCAAAATGGGACGCACCCGAAGTGGCACCGGTTGATTTAACCGAAGACGTAAATGTTCACGATGAACACGTTCCCGCACCGGTTAACACCGACGAGCTATTCCGAATGTATTTTTTTTTAGTATTGTAATTTTTTTAATGAATGAAATGAATTTAGTTATTTTTAAAAATGAGGGAAAAATAAAAAATAGTGGGTCCAAAAAGTGGTGTTATGGTGTTAAAGTGATGTTATGATAACCTGGGTTTTTTGGGGTGGTGTTAAAGTGTTATTAAAGCTGACGTGACACCCAAAAAATAATGTTATGACACCTTGCACTCTTAGCTAACGATGGAGCTCGAGCTTATAAAAGTTTTATTTTAAGACATGTTTGACAAAGTAACTAAGTAGAGGCTTATAAATGTAATGTGACATTAAACCTCTTATAAGCTTTCAAAAACTCTCCAAAACATACCTCTGAAGTAAAAAATCTAATATTACACAAGTGACGGTGCATGAGGTATGATACGGTGTTTGAGAGGACGAGTCATTAGTTTATGCCTGCTAAAATATGTACGGCCGGCGGACAAGTGTGTATAGGTCGTTTATACGGTGTGATAGTCGAACTCACCTATCACTTGTGTACTTGGTAAACATTTTTCGAGAATACAACATCCGAATAACTTTATCTTTACGTACGTGTATGAGTTAAGCCACTACAACAAAAACGGGCGATGGGGGTTTTCTCGACGCCTACTGTCGTCAGAAAAACCCCGCTAAACGACAAAAAAATAGTGTGACCGAGACCACAATGGATATACTTTTTGGTCAAACTTGACCAAAAGTTTCCCTGACGACATGTCATAGGGGAACTTTTGGTCTAGTTTGACCAAACCCAACATGTTAGCTGAAACTTTGGCGCGGGGTGTTTCTTCGTCAACATTTTCCTGACGACATGTCCTCGGGGAAACATTTGACTATTTTTAACTAGTGTGATTAGCGGTAATGACATGGTAGGAGTGACATGTCATTTTGGTTCCTCGAAGACATGTCGTCGGGGAAAACATTTGACCAAGTTTGACCATTTTTAACTAGTGTGATTAGTTACCCGTGATTAGCGTTTGATTAGCGTAATTAAACCATATATTATGCAAAGATAAAATAACCAAAATAACTGCTATATCGTCAAACCGAACGATGTTAAACCATAAAACATTAGTCATTTCCGAACTTTTCTAGATGGTCCAGAAGCTTCGAAACTGCTATTATGTTTTTTTACGCTATCAAATTCAAGCTAAATTCGTATAATGTTGTTGCACTACGTACGTTGCGCGGACTTAAACCAACAAAGAAGTAAAGCATAGGAATTACATTACAAATCGATAAACGTTCAAACATTAAAGCATACGAATTACATTACAAATCGATCGAAATTTAAACACTAAAGCATACGAATTAAATTACAAATCGATAAAAGTTTAAACATTTAAGCACACGAATTACATTCCAAATGCTAAGTTGATATAGCTAAATGACAAACTATTCCAAACCAAAATTTTCCATGTCATTATAAAGCTCATGAAGTAGTGTAGTCGAATCAAGTGTATGGTTTTCGGGATGAATATACATTTCAAATGTTGCATCGAGTATCTTTATCTTTTTAATCAAAAGCTTAAAGTTTGAGCACTTTGCATTTCTAGAAGATCCCGGAGAATCACTTGGAGGTGTTGAAGGTCCTGTAGAATAATTTGAAGTCGTTGAAGCTCCAGGAGAAGCGGTCGGACTCGTTCCTCTTTACATAAAAAAATTTACATCCAAAATCGTTTTTCCGAGGCTGTTAAAGAGTAAAGAAAGTAATTTTGAACAACTAACCAAATTATTTATATATTACACAAATAAAAAATATCTAATTTTGAACAACTAACCAAATTATTTATATGTGACCTAATCTCCTATCCCATAGTGTGGAGTTTTCGTCTAATGTTGCAAGGCATATTTTGTCTTCCGGTTTATTTCCTAGTTTCATTACATATATT
>BQNB010017182.1:2860-67377 GCA_026074375.1 Tanacetum coccineum
TTTGTCCATTTATCCAAGGTAACAGGTTCATAACTTCACATGAAATCATAACTTTCATTAATTAACTTTTAAAACCCTAATTTATGAAATAAAGTTTTTAATCAATTAAACTAAGACTTGACATATTATCCCAGGTTGCGTGACGAGGCAGTTTACTCTCATTTGCATTAAATTTCAAATCAATCAACTACCTTATCAAGGTGAGTTCATAGTCCCACCTTTACATATTTTCTAAACTCCGTGGGGAGATACATGTTATAAACCATGAATACAAGTATTTTTCAACTATATGCTATCCTGATATATTATTGCCTAAGTTTGCCTCCACTGCCAATATTTCTTAATCATGAACCATTAGTCACTTGTGAGTGAACGCGAATATTGTGGATAGATCTATTGGGGGTGACAAATCCTGTTAGTGTACTCGTACATGGGGTAACCAAACGCACTATATTTGAGAACAAAGGGTAGCTTAGGCAGAGTTACCTTTCCTTAAGGACGGTCGTTCCTTCAAGTTGTTAAATTGACTTCAGATGTTAATGTTTGGTTACATAAGCTTAGGGCAATAATATTGTTTTCCATGATAATTGTAAATGCATGCAATTATTACCACTTATGATGACTTGTATTTCACTATTTATCATAAACCTATGAATTTCACTCAATCTTTGTGTTGACCTTTTTAGCATGTTTATCTCAGGTAATTTAGCAAACTATGGCATAGAGAGGCATTAGACATGAGGACGTCCAACTTGTTATCATTCAAACTTTATGTTTTCAATGTACCTTGGGACCTCTTTTGTAAAACTCTGATATATTATTGAATGATAACTAAATTTTCTAAAATGTCTCTTTTGAGTCATTTTCTATGATTATGACTGTTGATTCATGAAGTAATACCCTAAATTAGCTTCTGATGCTATATGAAAAATAAGGGGGTGTTACAGATTGGTATCAGAGCCTCGGTTATAGAGAACAAGGTTAAAACCTAAACTATAACTACTATTTCCATCAAAGTCCTCCGTGTTACTGCATTTCCCGAATAGTATGTAAAGATACATAACTATTATACTATTATATAAATAACTTATGTTATTTACCACTAGGTTGTTACACAGTTATTTCTTCATCTAACCACCGTATTATCGTCCCATCTGATTCTAATGTTGAGGACGCTTTTTCCTCTACACACTTTCTTCACTATACTCCGGCATCACCGGACTATTTCCCAGCCTCACCGGGAAACACCTCTCCTAATCCTTCAGATGATTTATCAAAGTATCTTTTGGCCTCGCTATCCTTTTCACCTTTCCACGATGATCCATATATGAAAGTTATGCAAGCATATAATGCTACAAGTAATGAATCACCTATTCCACCACCATGAGCTCCTATTGCTCCACCAACTGTTTTACCTCCATCTCTAGTGTTACCACTATCACCAATGCTTGATCCCTAAGATTTCTTTCTTCCTGAAGAGATTTTGCCACCTCAAAAATGAGCCCGTTTCCTATCATCCTCCTCTACTGATTTCTCTACCCTACCTTAAGTATTTGAGATTCTAGAGAATTATCATGGCGCTCTAGACACGTCTTATGCATGTCATGAAGAAGAGATCGAATATATTTTGAATCACTTAGATGAACTCTCTCTTGACCACGTTGAGGAAATGGAAGATAATGTAGAAGGTCTTGTTGATGGTCGAGTAATCATACAACAAGATTTTGACAAACTACATACCAAACTTCAAGAAGCCCATGCTCAGATTGCTGGACTTTAGAGAAAACAAATTGGACATAATGACAAGATTGCTCTTGCTCGCTTCAGGATTTCTACTCTAGAACTAATCATCGAGGATATCCAAGTTCGCCACTTATCAAATATGAAGAGTCTTTTTGGATATAATCCATGAGCTCAAGAACCACAAGGGAGGACCACCATACTACTAGACTATATCCTTATCATTTATAGCTTTTGTTAGAATCTAACCATTAGATGTGTGGCATAAATAATGACGCTTGTCAAGTTTTGGTTAGGTAAGATATATAGACAAGTTACCTATGATATAAAAAAGTGGTGATTCTGTTATATCTTACTGTTCCATGATATAGATCTATGTATGTCATGGTTGTTTATCCTATGTCCTGTATTACGACGACTCATGTATCATTATCTATGTCCTCATCAGTAGGATCTTCATCACCAGTTAGGTCAAGTACCCCCCATCACCAGACTATCCCTTTGATCGATTATTAAAGTGGTCACTAAAAAGTGAACCAATCCTTGAGAAACCTAATGAGTCAGGTGCTTGTTAGAGTTTCCATCTCTGAAAGTTTTAAATTCTAAAATTCCCGTTATATCCTGTAATGTAATATCAAAGGATGTGTAATTCTTTGTTAGAACTTGTATCAAAATAAGAATCTATACAATGATGTGTCAAATAATTTCAATACTACTATGTATGAAAATTTTGACAATAACTTGTGATATGATTCTTACTTGTGTTATCTTGTAAATATTAATAGAATGGCTCCCAAGAGAACATCAACATCTACAACACCAACTATGACTCAGACCACCATCAGGAAATTAGTTACTAATAGTATAGCCGTAACTCTGGAAGAAGTTGCTAACATAGCTCAAAGGCTAATGAATCAGGTACTAAAGCACAATTCTGTGCAAGGAACTAATGATCACAAACGAAAGTTTGATAATAGAAGAACCTTCACTAATAACAACAACAACTATCGTAACAACAACAAAAACTACAACAATGATCACCACCAACAACAGAATAGAAGGTAGGAAACCTTCAACGCTTATACTGCCACCCGGACTAAAAAATGTAGGTATGCTAGAAACCATCCCTGGTGTATGAAATGCAATCTGCATCACATAAGGCCTTGCACTATCAAGTGTCAGACTTGCCATAAGGTAGGTCATCAGACCAGGAACTGCAAGAACAAGGGGCCAGCCACTAGAAGTAACCTGTAACCAGTGTCAGTAACTTGTTATGCTAGTGGAGAGAAAGGGCATTACAGAAATCAGTGCCCAAAAGCAAACAAGGGTTCCCGTAGGAAAGCATACATGCTGAGGGACAAAGAACGCTCCCCAAGACCCGAACGTAGTCATGAGTACGCTCTTTCTAAACCAACATCTAGCTAAAATATTATTTGATTCTGGAGCTGATAAAAGTTTCGTATCTATATCTCGTGCTTCTATGCTTAACATTCTACAAATTCACTAGATACTACCTACGACATTGAAATAGCTGATGGAGACCTACTAAGTACTAATACCGTCATCCAGGGTTGCACCTTGATTTTGTTAAACCAACCTTTCGAAATTGATCTCATGTCGATTTAACTCGGTAGTATCGATGTCGTCATTGGTATGGATTAGTTATTCAAGTATCATGCTAAAATTTTATGTGACGAAAAAGTCATCCACATTCTAATCGATGGTGAAACTTTGATCATCCGAGGTGATCAAAGTAAAACACGACTAAGACTCATATCCTGTATAAAAACTGAAAGGTATATATCCAGGAGATCCATCTTTCTTTGTATCTTTTAGAATGTGTATTGATTACTAAGAGTTGAATAAGCTCACCATAAAGAATCGTTACCCATTACCTCAGATCGATGATTTATTCGACCAGCTTCAAGGTTCGAGTGTTTATTCGAAAATCGACTTAAGATCAGGCTATCACCAACTGAGAGTCAGGGATGAAGATATTCCCAACACTGCTTTCAGAAGAAGGTACGGACACAATGAATTTCAAGTGATGCCATTTTGTTTAACTAACGCACCTATTGTATTCATAGACCTAATGAACCGTATGTGTAAACCATACTTGGATAAATTTGTAATAGTGTTCATTGATGATATCCTCATCTACTCCCATAACAAAGAAGAATACGCAGATCACCTAAGAATAATCATGGAATTACTCAAAAAGGAGAAATTGTATGCCAAGTTCTCCAAGTGTGATTTCTAGATCAGTATCGTGTAGTTTCTTGGGCACATAATTAACAGCCAAGGAATTCACGTTTGTGAGTCCCAAAGAATAGATCTTTACTTAGCTTGTATGAAGCACAGTTGTATTGGACAGATCCAAACAACTATATGAGAAACAATGATTATGAATATTACAAGTTATGCGGAATCTAACTTACAATACTAAGAAGAACAATGTTTACTAAACTTTTTATTTTATTGATTTCTAAATATTCTGCCTAGGTTACAGAATAACTATGAAAACTTGATATCAAGAGGTATCTCTAACTATGCCGTAAGGTTCCTTTTATACACTAAGGAAACCCCTAATGGGATTACAAAACTTTTCTAACTTATCATGATATACACATATCTTCTAATCAAATAAGATATACACATATCTTTTACATAAATAGCTCACGTGTCTTTGACTTTACTGAGTCTTCAATCTTTATCCATCCAGTAGTTGTAAGTACTCAATAGTTGTATCTTTATAAGTAGCAGCACTAACTGAGCACAAGCAGTAGTAAGTACCAGCAGTACTAACTTTATGCTAATAGTTGTAACTTTACTCTAGCAGTACTAAGTTTTACTAACAATATTAAGTTACACTAACAGTGGTAACTTTTGTACTAACAGTAGTAACTACTTAGCATATTTTTAGTCTTCAACTTTGAACAGTCTTAACATCTTCTGGCAGTAGTAACTTCATACTAATAGTACTAAAATATACTAACAGTAGTAACTAGCAGTAGTAACATTATACTACCAATACTAACTACTTAGCATAATTCACATTATGTTTACTAAATAGTACTAAGTTGTCTTTGACAGCACTAATGTATACCTGACTAGTAGTAACTCCATGAAGTATTTGATCCCAACAATCCTCCCCTAAACTTGATGATCATCTTTGAATCTTCAAGTTTCTTCAGCATTAGTCTTCATCATCATTAGGAGGATTCATACAAACACATCATAGACCTTTTTCTTGTTTAACCATAAGCTTAAGCAACTAATAACACATTTCATTCTAGTAGTCTGCTTGAAGCTTTTTGTTAAGCATGTGGGTGATAGTTATTGGTGTGAGGGGATATCTCTTTTCAACTAACATAAAGATGTGCATACCTATTAAAAACCTTACATAGTGAAGTCCATCAACACCTTGTATCCCCGTAGACTTCTCCATACATCACTTATTATGTCAAACTCAAACATCACTTTTAAGTCTCCCCACAACACCCTTTCATATTCATCTTCTGGACCTATATCACCATGCCTTGTTTTGACCAACTTCCAGAGGATTTGTAAGTCTTCTTTGTCAATACCCTGAAGCATCTTGATCATTAAAGAATACCTCTTTGAGCTTCCATCTTCTTTTATCAACTAGAAGTGTCTAATTAAACCTACTTTTATGATCTTGTAATCAACAATTATAGGAGGTTTGCTTGCTAGTGGTACAACATCAATTACTGTATTATCATCTCTCACTATCTCCATGTGCTTTTTCATCTCTTCCTCCTTAAGATCATTAACCTTTTTAGTTTCTAACTGCTCGTCCACCTTTTATTTATTTGACACATTAGATTGAAGATCATCACCACCTCTTTTAGCACTTCTTTCTTGCTCTTTATCAGTTCTATCATCAGCATCCATAGGAATGAAAGAATTTACCGTTTTCGTCTCTTTTTCAAACAATCTCTCAATCTCTTCATAAGTTTTTCCCTTTAGATGAGAATGTTTGTAATTTCCCATATGCCTGAGATAGGTAGACATCTGACTTCTTTTCTGAGCTTTGGTGGGTGGTTTGTTTCTCTTTTCTTGAGCTCTTAGTTCAACAAAGTGTTTTCTTCTCTTGTTCATTAGTTCAACAAACAACTTTGACTTTTCTTCTATAGTAAGCTCCTCTCTATCTCTTGTCTGAAGCCTTTCAGCTAGCAATATATCAGCCTCCATCATAGCTTATTTATTCTCCCATAATTCAATCAAGGCTAAGTTGGCTTCTTTTTCCTTTTTCCTTCTGATTCTCTCTTCTTCTTCTATCTCTGCCTGTATCTCAGTCTCCAATTGTCTTGCATACTCGTCATCAGTAGTAATTTGATCTTTTCTTTTCAAAAGTATTTTAGGTTCAATCATTATACCCTTTCTTTGATTAAAGATTGAGTAGAAGAAACTGTTAGTTTAGATACATATACCTGCTCTTCTTGATCATGAAAAACAATTCCCTTTGTACTTTGTCTTGTTACTGCAACAGTAGAAACTGTAGTAGCAACAGTTGTAACTGAAGTAGCATTAGTAGTAACAGCTTTGATTGTCTTGGGTTTTGCTTCTTTTATCTTAATCAAAGTTTATACTAATGTCAACTCCTCAATGTTAGTTGTTGGAGAACTGACAGTTGTAACTACCTCAGCAGTTGTTACAGGAATTGTAGAGGCAGTAGTAACAATTACATCAGCAGCAGTATCTTTAACAGTTACTTCCTCACCATGAAGATCATTAACTCCAAACATTTCTTCATCATTCAACTGCTCTTGAGTTTCATCAATCAAATTAACATTTTCATCTTGATCAATCTCTGCTATTTTCCTCCCCTGTTTAGATGGATCCTCTTGATCCTCTAAATTGTCTATTTATTCAGAGGATTCAACCCTACTAACAACACCAACCTTCCTTAACCTTCTAAATCCTATAGGTCTTGACCTTCTCTTCCTTTCTAGCTTCTTGACTATTGTCTTTAAAATGGCAATCTCCTTTGTCTGAGTAGTCTTTGCTTTTTAGAGGTCAAGAACATGTTGTTGCAATTTGGTACATAAAACCATCAATTCAGTTAGTTCTAGTCTATCCTCACCACTTGGTTGTGGATCATTGGAAGGTGTAGGTATACTTTCCTCATGCCCAGGGTCATCTTGAGGAACCTCTGCTTCCTTCCTCTATCTCCTCCTGGAATTTTGTTTCTTTTTGGGTGTAATAGATGTAGATGGTTGATCATCAATAGGTATTTTAGTGGAATTAGTTAGATGGCCTGAATCCTCACCTATCTCTTTAGAAGCTTGAATCAACATATTATCAGACAAAGGTGAAACAACCCTAAAAAATCCATCTGATTGTCTCCTTATATTGGCAAAAACTTTCTTAGTATGAGAAGATATAATAAAGGTTTCCTTATACTTATTCATTCCATCCGCTTGCTTATTCAGGAAGACTTGTAGGAATCTTGTAAAACATTAAGAATTTAACACTTCCTTCTAAGTTTTTCACCATATTATCCAGAATATACTTAGCAAAATTAAACTTCTGGTTGTTGGCAAGACATATAATGGCAGATGCCATAGTGCTGCTGAATTCATTCCAAGCAGTTGTTTTAGCACTAAGACATTGCAAAATGGTGTGTATTAAGAACTTCCACTGGGGTGAGAAGAAAGCTTTATAAAACATTAACCTTTGAGAAGGTTTTTCATACCCTATTTTTGCTAATTCTTCAAAAATAACATGATTAGGCAAACAGACAGTACCTTCAGCATCATTAAAGTGAATATCACTTCTTATACTTTCCTCCGTGATGATTACCTTCTACTTGTCAACTAGGGCTTGTATATGATCTTGGCCATTAACCTTCTTCACATTTGCAGTAGCCCAAAACTGTTTAATACATGAAGTATAGACTGTGGGATTCATCGTTAAAGCATACTTAATAGGTTTAGCATTGAGAAAATCAATAATTTGCTCAAACCCATTAGATTCGGCAGGTTTCTTTAAAAAGGCGATTAAAGTTTATATTTATGAAAAGCACCCTCAACAGCATTAACTTAAACTAGCAGTATTAAGTTAAGCCTAACAGTATTAACTAACCCAACATTAGTAAGTTATGCCTGGCAGCATTAACTTATGCCTAACAGCAGTAAGTGTATACTTAGCAGCATAAACAGATACGGGAAACAATAATTTTAAGCCTAACAGCATTAACCTAAGCTGAACAGTATTAAGTTAAAGCTGAGCAGCATTATAATTTAAAGTACCACTAATCACTTCAATTTCATTTCAAAAAGTATCTCATAAACTCTCTTTTTGTTTTTCATCTCACATAATCTCTCACTTATTTTAGCTCACCAATTCACTCTGTTTATTTTTAAACACACATATCTCTTTTTGTTTTTGTACTCACAATATCTCCTAATTCTTTTTTCTCACCAATGCACTCTTTCTGTTTTTATCACACAGCTCTCTTTCTGTTTTTGGCTCACCAAACTTCTTTCTGTTCTTTTATGCTCACCAAAATCTCACAATTAACAGACAATTTTATACAAGGTGCCATCAATTCTTTTAGTTTTATACTGTCCTCCCCACTTCCAAGTGTGTTAACTCTTGAGAGAGGTGGGTCATTGGACTTTAGATACAGTCTCAAACCTAGTTTGAACTACTGCATCCCCCATATGGTATCTTGGCACCAAGGACCACTACCTGAACCAATTCCCTAAGGACTTGACTCATTAAGTGTTGCCATGGATTGGGTCTTAATTTATATTACCATTGTCCTGCTCTGCTTTAGTGCTAGAAGCAGTAGTGGCAGCCCTTTCCATTCTGTTACCCAACTCCTTATGGACAGCCTCATCACCAACCTTTTAGGTGGACCACCAGACTGAGGTACCTTAGTGTCCCGACCTCTTTTTATATGACTAATAGTGTTAACTAATAGTTTTAAGTATAACTAGCAGTACAAATTATACTTTGCAGTTTTAACTTTTGCTTTAATAGTTTTAACTCTGTCTTCAATAATTATACAACAACATGCCTCTATTCATCACAAGCATACTAGTAAAGACAAGATACACGTGTGAGAATTCATGAGGATCCATATCTATGCATAACCCATAAATAAGAGTTAGAACTGTTGCCCAAAAACAGTAACCTCCCCTCAACTAATGTAGCTACAAATTTAGCATACCAATGCTTGCTACTAGAAAATTAAATCTGCTTACATCAAAGGCTTTAGTGAGAAGATCTGCAACATTTTGATCTGTATGAATCTTGACCATCTCAATCAGTCTCTTCTCAAAAGAGTCTCTAATGAAGTGATGCTTGATTTCAATATGCTTTGTTTTAGAATGATAGACATGATTCTTGACAATACAAATAGCACTCTCATTGTCAACATGAATCTTTGTCTGCATGAAATTATAACCATAATCTAACAACTAATTTTAGATCCAAAGCACTTGATCACAGCAATGATAAGCAGTAATATATTCAGCTTCAGTAGTTGAGTTGGCCACCACAGTTTGCTTTTTACACTGCTAAGAGATTAACCTTGAACCAAGAAATTGACAACCACCTATTGTGGATTTCCTATCCAAGCTGGCACTTGCATAGTCACCATCTAAAAGAGCTTCCAATATTAAGGGAGAGTCCTTATGATACCAAAGGCCCAATTTGGGTTGACCTTTTAGATATCTAAAGATTCTTTTTACTGCATGTAAATGGGAAACTTTTGGCTGAACTTGAAATCTTGAGCATGCACAAACTGAGAACATAATATCTAGTCTTAAGGATGTAAGATACATCAATGACCCAATCATTGATCTGTATAAGTGAACATCAACATCCTTACCATCTTCATCTTTGGTTAAAGATTTGTGTGTTTCCGTAGGAGTACTTGCTGACCTTATGCATAAAAGGTCATATTTCTTTAGGATCTCTCTAACATACTTGTCCTGAATTAAGAAGACCCCATTCTATTTCTGCTTGACTTATAAACCTAAGAAGAAAGTAAGTTCTCCCATTGAACTCATTTGATATCTATTGTGCATTATTTGCTCAAAATCATCACATAAAGACTTCTTAGTTAAACCAAAGATGATGTTATCTACATATACTTAAACTAGTAGAATATCACCTTTGAGTCTCTTTATAAACAAAGTCTCATCAATTTGTCCCCTGTGAAACCTATTCTCTAGTAGATAGGTAGAGAGTGTCTCATACCAAGCTCTAGGAGCTTGATGTAGACCATATCAGACTTTCTCCACTTTGTAAACTTTGTCTGGAAATGCTGGATCCACAAAACCTTTAGGTTGGTAAACGTATACCTCCTCTTCAATAGTGCCATAGAGAAAAGCACTTTTAACATCCATCTGGTACACAGGAAAGTTCATGAATGATGCAAAGGCTAAAAATAACCTGATTGCTTCAACTCTAGCAACAGGAGCAAAAACCTCATTATAGTCAATACCTTCTTCTTGTTTATATCCCTGTGCTACCAGTCTGGCCTTGTTCCTTACTATTACTCCTCTTTCATCTTTCTTATTCCTGTACAACCACTTTGAACCAATAGCCTTTTTGCCATTAGGTAACTCAATTAGAGTCCAAACCTTCTGAATCTTGAACTGAAGCAGCTTCTCTTGCATTGCTTCAACCCACCTTTCATCATTGAGGGCTTGAGATATCTTTGTGGGTTCATGTTGAGAAAGAAAACAAGCAAATAAGCTGTTATGGAAATCCTTATGGTTTGTCCTTCTCTTATTTTAGATGTAACTTATCATAGCATGTTCTCCAGAACTCTTATTAATCTTGCTCCTTGTTTGAATTGGTAACATTGGATCTCCTATAATCTGAGCTTTAGGATGAATAGAGTGTATCCTAGTTGTGGAAATAGGACTGACAATAGTTGAAGGTTCCATGTTGTTGAAATCAGCCTCTACACCCACACTTTCATTAGCATAAGAAGTATTGTTATGTTCCAACTCATCATAAGAGGCATTGCCAAAAATGCCAGTTGTTTGCACTTCAGTAGTATCCTCTAGTTTAGGCATGAGAGGATCATGTAGAGGACTTAAAGTTCTTGATGCACTAGCAGTATTAACTGGTGTGCTAACAGTATTAAAAACTGTTAGTACTGCTTGCTCTATTAACCTGCTCTTGAAGAAGCTGGCTATTACATTGTGCATCAAACTCTTTCCTAACAGCATCTGATTGCTCTGTAGCCTCCTTCTCTTGATTCATCATCCTCTCAAGAACATCCTTCAAGGCTTGATTATTCTCACTTGCTGGTTCTTGTACATCCTTATCAACAGCAACATTAACTGCTGTAATATCTCCTTCCTTATCATCTGAGCTCTTATAGCTTGAAGAGATCGAAGACTATAATGGGAACATAATATATTGTTGAGTATACACATTCTTTTCTTGAGTATGTCTAACTTCAGCATTTTTCTTTAAATTTGTATCACCATTAGTGTCTTGTTGACCTGCATTTTTGTTAGTTTGATTCCCTGCAAAAACTGGTTGATAATTCATAGAATTTGATAAGGAATCAATATCAAAAAGCTAGTTAGGTCCTTGTCCTGCAACATTTGGCTTATTTTCTAGAAATTTTACATGCATATTCTCTTCAACTTTTCTAGTTTTAGAATTGAATACCCTGAAAGCTTTGCTATATACAGAGTACCTAACTAAAAATCCTTCTTCAGCCTTCCTATTAAATTTGCCTAAAGGGTCAAGGGTGTTTAGGATAGTGACAGGACATCCAAAAGGTCTCATAAAACTTATGCTTGGTGCTCTACTAATAATAAGTTCATAGGGTGTCTTGTTATGAGGCTTGGTCACTAAAACCCTATTCAGGACATAGCAAGCAGTATTAATTGCTTCAGCTTAAAATACAGTAGGTCAAAGTGAATCTGCTAGCATGGTTCTAGCTGCCTCAATTAGGGTCCTGTTCTTTCTTTCAGCAACTCCATTTTGTTATGGAGTTCTGGTAACACTATATTCCCTTTTTATCCCTTTTTGCCCATAGAATTCATCCATTTCTTTGTTTTTGAATTCTGTCCCATTATCAGACCTGATTACTTTAACCTTATGATTTAATTGGTTTTCAACTTCTGTTATAAATCTCTTAAGAATCCCACTTGTTTCACTCTTATTGGCTAAGAAGAAAAGCCAGCTAAACCTGCTAAAGTCATCAGTCGCTACAAGGCAATAGGTTTTATGGTTGATACTTCTGACAGATGTTAGACCAAATAAATCCATGTGCAATAGCTATAAGGGTTAGCTGATAGAGCTCACTAATTTAGCCTTGCAGGAGGCTTTATGTTGCTTTCCCTTCTGACAAGTAACATAAGTTTGGTCATTTTCAAAAGTATTTGAAGGAAGACATCTTACAAGGTTTCCCTTCATAAGTTTATTCATTATTTTAAAATTCACATGACCCAGCCTCTTATGCCATAGATTAGACTCATCAGTTATGGCTTTTGCAAATAAACAAGTTAAATCTCCTAAAGGAACAACATTCTTTAAATCAAAGCTGTACATATTGTTTTGTCTAGGGACTCTAAGAAATACTTCATTTTCATCAGGTAGCTTAAAATTAGGAAACAAAACAAGACATTTAGTTTCAGTGAAAAGAACACTATTTTTCTTGTCACACATTTATGAGATAAAGAAAAGATTTAACTTTATTTTCTTCACAAAAAACACATTTTTAAAGTCTATATTATTGGTTCTTATCATACAAATACCTTTATTTAAAGTCTATATTTTGAGATCCATGATCCACTATTGTCTTTGGAGACATTGTTTAAATCAGTTTTCTTTGGTCTCCAAACACAACCTGCTGAGGCCTTTACAGCAGTAACCCTTTCTCCCTTAACAGTACTAACTGCTGTTTGTTTAGCAGTATTAACTCTTTTTACCCAAACAATATTAACTTTTCCCTTTGAAATCCTGGTTTTAAGTACTGTTGTTTTATAAAAAAGGCTTTTTAATAGGTGAATGTGTCTTAAGAAAGGTATTTGTTTTTGATTTTGAAACATTCACTCTATTTTTATGGGTAGCAATATTAATATTCTGCTTGGCAGTACTAACTGGTGTTCTTCCAGACCTAGATAAGACTGCAGTTGGAACAAATTTATTTTCATGATTGATCCTTTGAGTATTGTTCGAGATTGGTCTAACATCCCTATGACCAGTACCCTTGCTCTTATCATTTAAGACAGGTTTTCTAGACATTCTCTTTTCATGAAAATCACAATTTTTTATTAAATGATTGTGACTTCCACAAACAAAACAAGTTCTCTTAGTGACCCAAAAACCTAACCCTTTTTTTAGTGACCATCTTAGGCTTGTCAGCTTGTTTATCAGTTTTAACATATTCATTCCTAGCTTTAGTAAACTTAATCTTTTTAAAACTAGGTTTGACTGTTGTTTGTTGATCCTTAGTTTCTACACTAATGTTGCTAGTTTAAGTGACATTAGCATCATCTTGAGATGTACTAGCACTAGTCTTGTTTGCTGTAGGCCTATAGACAGAATCATCCAATCCTGTAAAAGATAAGTCAGCTAATGGTGGCATGTAGTTCCCAGTAAGAGGAGGGGGAACTTCATGATATTCATTGCCTTTCTTAAACCTATCATTTGCTTGATTGTCATCACCATCACTTGAACGACCATCAAAGACACTAGTAGGCACTTCGCTATTACTTTCACTTAATTGATCTTCATATCCTAGACTAGTTTTATCTTTAGTACTCAATTGACAATTAATCAGTTTGGATAAGTTCTTAGAAGATGTTTCAAACTGTTCTAATTTAGCTTTCAAATCTTCTTTTTCTTTTAAGGTTTCATCTAACTGATTTGTAAGTCTAGTGACAACATTACTTTTGTCTTTTACTTCAAATTCTAAAACAGCAATCTATTCCTCATAAATAACATCATTTTTCTGATGAACAACTAGCTGTTTCTCAACTGATTCAAGGCCTAACTAATAAGCTATAATTTCTAGATATGCCTTATTATAAAGTTCACGTTGTTCATCATACTATTTTTGAAGATTTTTATATGATTTTTTACATTCTTTATTGGAACAAGATTGTACCTTTGTGTTAGATCCTGAAGTGTAGGCCATGAAAGCAAATTATGTTGGTTTATCTTATGCTATATAACTCTAGTCATATCCCAATTCATCTTGAACAAACAAAGCATTGTCTTGTACAACCAATGCATCAGAGGATTCCACTTACACATTCCTTTTGTTGTTGTCCTTGTTCCTATATCCTGCATCTCCATTTCTATTACCTTAACTTCTTGGTGCTCTTTATCAGCAGCAATTTGATCTTTTCTTTTCAAAGGTCTTTCAGGCTCAATCATTATACCCTTACCTTTGTCTTTGATTGAAGATTGAGTATAAGAAACTGTTAGTTTAGACATAGATACCTGCTCTTCTTGATCATGAAAAACAATTCCCTTTGTACTTGGTCTTCACCAGAAATGTTGATGATCGTTTAGCCCATCTAGGATTAGTTTTACAGATAATATTGAATCACGCAATGGAATAATAAGAAAGCAATATTATTAAACAAGGTTTTACTATTATTAATCTATATCCCCAAGATTAAATGATTCTTGGGGCTAAACTAACTAATACATAGATGTTTATAACATATCTACTAACTATCTAACTATGGTGTACACACACACACCTTTACTATTCGACTCTCATCAGTCGACTATGCTATGGATGGATGATCAAAACAATATGACTGGACCTCCTTTTATAGCATAAGGAGTCAAGGCTTACATGGAAGTAAATCAATAGATAAGGAAACTAATTAAATCACATTAAATCTTCCCTAATCCTTATCATAAGCATCTTTGACCAAATATTCAAGAATTCTTCATGTGCTCCACCAGCTTGTAGAATTATAAAGTGTCATATTAAGCCCTTTATTTCATTCATCTTCATTTAAGCATATGTAGTTTTGTAATCATCAAATCTGATATCCCAACAATCTTCCCCTATTTGATATTACAAAACAATCTCTGTGAATGAAACAATCTTCAATGCTTCCCCTTTACTTATGACTTCCTTGAACATGCCACCACACATAAATAAGCTGCAAATCATATTTCTTGTAGTATTCTTCCTCTTTTTGTAATCATCCAATAGGGGTCTTCTGAAGATATGCAACTTGTAAACACTTCCCCTCAAGTGGTGCATGTAGATGGTTAAACATTTAATCAATAAACTTCCCCTGAAACCAATATGTTAACCATCACTTGAATCTCAAACTCTGTAGGCTCTTTGTAGTGAGCATTGATGAAGAAAATCAAGTATAATGAATTTAATGAAGAAGTAGAATATCCCAAACTTGTGTCTTATGTCTTGTACTATCTACATGATAAAGAAACTCACCCTTCTTCTTCGAGAGTAGACCTCAATCTCTTGACAAAATCCTCAACTATATGAGACACTGAGCATAATAACATAACTCCTTTAAGTAATAGAAAAACCATCATTGCTAGATATGTCAAGTCTTCGTCACATCATTAAAAGTATGAACAAGTTATCATTAAACGTTGTAAGCCGTTTAAGATATAATAAGAACACGCACTTGTGAAACTAAACTACAACATCAAATAAGTGATAATCAATTGTCTTCGTAATAACCTCTTCAATAAATCCAAAAAGAGGCATAAAATCAATAAGAATAAACTGAAATAATTTCAGTTCTGTCCGAGATCCAAAAACATGAACTATCCGATATCTAATAAAGCGAGCAGTATAAACTGAGTATGTCGGATAGAACTAACAGTACAAATGTTCTTTTGCTAGCAGTAGTAACTGATGTTGAACAGTATGAAGCTTCAAATGTAGCAGTACTAAATTTACAAGAATAATACTATTCACTTCCCCTTAAATTAATCAGTATTAAAACTTGATTCCTAATGCCAGTAGTATTAAAATCAAACGAGCAGTATTAAATGTAAATGAGCTATACAAGCATTATTAACCATGAACTAGTAGTAGAAACTCACTTGATTACTACTGTTCATCAATCCTTGTCGCATAAACCTGTACGATACCCATTACATACATCCTTCAACCTGTTGCTTGTTTCATTTCCAATAAAGTGAACACCTGCTGCATATAATTCTACTCCAAGCAGTAGTGAATATTATAACAACCCAGAATTTTCATCAAATGCAAAATCAACCTATTTTACTATGATCACAATTGTACAAGGAATTTTTTTGCTTTATTACATTACTTACATTGCCAATATCTCAATATGCAATGTAACTTGCATAACTAAAGTAGACGAGCTCACGCAACCTACCTATGGCAATCTCTATCCATGAATATGTCAATCAAACATCATAACATGTCAATTTAATGACCTAATATCTATTTTACCATATACGTTATCTATTTAATGTAGTTTTCATAACGATAATATCAAATGAGCCTAAACCATTAACATTTATGCCTAAACCCTAATTTTGGGTAATGTGACTATCCAATATGAATGTATAAGAGATAAAAGCACAAGTACAAGTAATATAACATCTCGTATGAATATACATTCCTTTTAAAATAAGGAACAAGTCCTTTAAAGCTTAATGTATAAGTCGTTAATGCACGATATCCAAAATAGCTGTTTTACCTTCATTTTTTTAAAAATCTTGTACAATCCATCAAGTACAAGTTACAAGCAAGTCATATACTTCATTTTCAATCCATATTCATTCTCATTTCATGAAATTATAAGAAATCTAAGTTAAAAACCCTAACCTAAGTAAGATACTAAACCATGACTTGTTTCTTATTTTTTATCCTTTTTAAACCTAAAACAATCCCCAAATAAGTTGTAATAACTTATTTTACAACATTACCAATCATATTCAATCATCATTACATCATTTCATTTCAATTATATACGAATTAAAGCTGAGAAACCCTAAATGAGCCCTAATGTTAACATTTGATCCATTTACTCATTTTTACCTATTCCAATCACAAACCATTAACTCAATTATGTCCTAACCTCATAATACAATCTTTATAATCATCAATCCATGCTTATACTATCAATGTACATGAATTGGAAGCTTAAAAACCATATGCGTACCCTAATTTGACCCGCGACATATTTTACTTGTTTTTGCCCATTTTAAAACCAAACCACTTATCAATTCTTGATTATAATCCTTAATACAAGTATTATGATCATTAATCCATCATTATTGATCAAGTATACTTGAAATACAAGCACAAAAACTCAATCTGAGCCCTACTTCAACCCGTATACACCTTTCTTTCTTTTTGACCTATTTCAAGAGTTTCCTTTGCAACTAAGCACCTTATGACAAAGTAACTTACCTTCCTAAGAATCTTACAAGGTGCTTAATTCATTTCCATGGCCAAAATCAAGCCACAATCTCTTTCTTTTGCTCCAATTCAGCCGCGACATACATAGCACCCAAAATACTCCCACCTTGCAATCCTATCACCTCTAGACCTCAAGACTCATCATGTAGCTTCTACACATCACCCTCTAGCTCTCATACATTTCCTAACCAGATCTCTAAGCTCCTTTGGTCACCAAGGAGCCATTCGACTATAAATAGGACCCTAAACCCCTCATTCTTACTCATCCCCCACTTCCTCCTCTATAACCCATAACAGAAGCAACCCTTTGCTCAAAAAGTGTTCTAAGGATTCTTAAGACCAAAAGTGAAGTGAAATATTGAAGCCTTGAAGCCCCGGGGTCATTATTCTAGGCGTACGAAGCTAAAAGTCCTAATTTCAACCCGTTTCCAAGCTATAAGCTCAAACCCAGGTTTTGGAAGTTCCACTTCTTCTCCTACACTATTATAATGTTCATATGATCCTAAATATACTCTTGTTAAAGTTTTATAACTCAATTCATGCTCATTTTCCATTTTGATCCAAAACCGTACACCCAAAACCCTAATTTTATGTTTTTCTTAAAACTAAATGTTATTATGGTTAAATGTAGTTATAATCTATCCTAACATGCTTAAATAATGTTATTATAACCACTTTATCAAGTCTTGAAGGAATTTGAAATAAAAACCTACGCATTTTCATTTTAAAACCCTAATTTGACCCGTTTCGATTTCTAGCTTAACAAATCATTATTTTAAACTTTTGTTACATTAAATCTTCATATTTTAGCTTATATTAATAAGCTATAACCTACAAATATCATTTAGAAACATAAATTAAGCCTGCATGGTCATTCGGACTTGTTTTGCAAAAGTATTCCACGCGTGGGATATATATCATAACTTTCTGAAACTTAAAACTAAATGGACTGAAAATGTTATTTTATCAAAGTTATAACTATATGGGTCTATTATGTCACTTTCCAAAGTATAAGGTTTACTTTGTACATCTTTTAAACTTGAAGGACCAAACTCGTAAAAGTGCAAACTCTAAGGGTATATTTTGCCATTCTTCATTCTTAATGGTCTAAAATGTAACCTTTTGAAAAGTATAAAAATATGTTCAAAACATTATAAGACATAACTTTAATTAACGCTTGTCGTGCTTATCATTTCCAGATATTGATCAAAACGCTTAAAACCGATTATATCATATCACAATACTAGGGAGCTTCATATTAAGGGATTTCATCTTGGTATTACGTTCTGACTAAGTTGTTGGGTTTACGATTTAAAGTGCCCTAGCTCCTCAAATGTTTACTGAATGACCTCTGAATTATGATGGCCCGAACGGTGATACAATAATTCCTAACTTTCCAATCAAACTCATGACTCTTAGAACCAAAGTTCTAGAGTACAATCTTCCTAAGACTTGACATATTTACTCAGGTTACGTGACGTGGCTGTTTACTATCATTTTGCTATATCAACCTTCCCCGTTAAGATTGTGATAAGGTCATCAGCTTTCATTTTGGAATAATTATTACAACTGCCTATCAGGTGAGTTCATAGCCTCACTTTTAATCTCTTTTATGTTTTCATAAACCCGTAAGGGGGATACATGCTATAAATTATGAATACAAGTGTTTTTCCAAAGTTATATGCTATCCTGATATACCATTATAGCTAATGTCTAAGTTACTTTATGCCAAAAGTCCCCCACTATCATGGATCATTAATCACTTACGGGTGAACGCGAATATTGTGGATAGATCTATCGGGATTGACGAATCATGTTTGTGTTAGCCAGATAGGTAACCAAATATACTATATTTGAATTTCATAGGTATATGGCAAGTACCTACATAGGGGGGCATTATCTCTATATATATATATATATATATCACATCATTTTGGGTATATATATACACTAGTCAGTTTGTGTGCCATGAGCTTAGACAATGAACAAAATAACAAGACAATAACGCAATAATACACTATGTTACCATTTTTCCATGATAATTGTATTCGTTGCAATTATTACAAATAACGGGTGTATAACAACGTAACCCAATATCAAGTATCACAATAATGCAATTTTCCATAATAATTGTGCTTGTACAATTATTACACTATAACTTGTATTCAAACTATTTATCAAACCTATGAATTTCACTCAACCATTGTGTTGACTTTTTAGCATGTTTATCTCAGGTAATTGAGTAATATATGACACGAAGTGGCTTGGACGTGAAGATAGCTAAACTGTTATCATTCACACTTTATGTTTTAGATTTTGGGACCTGTATTTTGTAAAAACTCTGATTATAATGAATGATAACTAAATTTTCCAAAAACATCTCTTTTGAGTTGTTTTCTATGATTATGACTATTGTACTATGAAGTAATACCCCAGATTAGCTTCCGCTACTATATGTAAAAATGGGGGTGTTACAAATTGGTATCAGCGCCATGGTTATAGAGAACAAGGTTAAAACCTTAACTACTTTTCTTTTCAGCCATCAAAGTCCTCCGTGCCACTACATTCCGGATCAGTATGTAAAGATACATAAGTATTATAATATATAATGTTGGGAATTCTGATTTGATGATTACAAAATCTTATATGCAACAATGAAGAAAGAAGAAACAATAAGGACTTAAGATGTAATATTAGGTTAGCTTAATATGTAAGCTAGGTTTTTATTGTAAACCCTAGCCTCTCTAGTTTATTAAGTGAGGCAGGGCATCTGGTTTATGATTAAGCCAGAAAGGTGTGTGTATCCAGTGTGTGTTCATCATATGAGACAAGGCATTTATGCTAAGGACTCACCTATCCACCCACCAGCTCCTATACTTCACCAGCTATTTATTACTCCTCTCCGGTAATACACATCACACTATTTTGATCCTCCGATATTCATGTTCCTGAAGAACTATTACCACCTAAGAAGCGAATCCATTCCCCATCTTCTTCCTCTAATATGTTTCAATTTATCTCGGAATCAAACCTGTAATTTGGTATCACCATCTTTCTCGGTTTATACTCCAACCCCACCTCAATTATTTGAAATAGGAAAAAGTTCAATTAAGATGCATATGAAACATCATGAGGAACAAATTGAAGATATTTTGAATTACTTAGATGAACTATCTTTTCACTACATTGAGAAAATGGAAGAAGGACGTATTAATGATAAAATGATCATACGAAGAAATGGTAACGAACTAAAGACCGAACTTAAGAGAATCCGTTCTCAGATTATCAAACTTCAAAAGAAGCAGTTAGGGCAAAAGGATAAGATTGCCTTTGCTCACTACAGAATTTCTAATCTTGAACAAATCATTGAGGAGATCCAAGCTTGTCACCAAACAGATCAGGAGGATCTTTAGGATTTCATCTACCGGCTTAAAATCAACAAACTATTAGACTAGTTATAGCTTTATCCTAGCCACGGGATGTGTGGTATAAATAAAAACACTTGTCAAATCTTGACTATGTACAGTAAAAAGGCAAGTTGTTTATAAAGGCGATCCCGTTATGTACCTTATTGTTTCATAATACCAACTTATCTCTCTTTCATCATCATCTCCATCATTTGAATCATTATCTCCATCTTCATCATTATAAATCATACCATAAGTGCTTAAAATTCATTAATCTTTAAGCATTTTAAGCATCACATTTTCTTTTAAGTATTACCTTTCAAAACTTGTGATGTCATTCTTATTACGTGTTCTCTTATGTTGATAGAATTCCTCCCAAAAGGACATCAACATCTGAAACACCAGCCATAACTTTGGCAGCCATTCAGAAACTAATTACTGATGGCATTGCCGCAACCCTGGAAACACAAGCTTCAACAATAGCAAGTGCTAGTAATCCTAACAGGAACACCGGTCCTACTAGAACTCCTGTAACAAAAACAGGAAACTATAAATAGTTCGTTAACTATCAACCTTTCTACTTCAATGGTACGAAAGGAGCAGTTGGCCTCATTCACTGGTTTGAACGGACTGAATCATGTTTTCTTGTAGCAACTGTGCCGAGGAAAACAAAGTGACATTTGCTATTGGTACCTCGTATGCGTTTAATTACACATACCTTTTTCCATTAAAAACGAGCTATAATGACCAAAAACGTACCAAAAATACATTGTATTTGTATGTTTGTAGTTATCTTGTGCAGGAAACGGGTATCCGACAAAAGGACGAAAAACGAAGCCAAAAATGACAAAACCGAGCACGGAATGGAAAAGCATGAAAAGACAAAGTCAAATCGAAGCAAAAGTTAACCAGTTAAAGCCAAAGGTCAAAGTCAAAGTCAACAAAAAGTCAACTCCGAGATGTGTCAGTGGAAAAAGCATCAAAAACTTAACCCGGAAACCAAAACTACCAAAAGTGGCCCATCTGTAACCACCTAGTGGGCCTGGGTCTGCCCACTACTATTACAAAACCCTAAAAACCTAATTATAACTTGAGGGGCTTAAATTGCTAAAACCTCAAAGTTATACACCACAAGGATGAATTGTGTAATAAATCTATAAAACTTTAGGGGGAAAAACTGCCAAACCCCCAAAGTTAATACACTACAAGGACCTCCCATGCAAAACCACAAAACACATTGAGGGACCTTCCCTGCCAACCCCTTAAACTTGTATCACCACAAGGACTCAACTTGTAATACTCGAATATACCCTTGAGGACCATTTCTGCCATTACTCCAAACCTCTCCCTGTATAACTTGAAAACAAATTACCCGCCAAAACACACTATTTACCCATCCATGTCCCCCTCCTTGGTTACTGTTCACTTTAGCCAAAAACATCACTCTCTATCAACCCCACCCCCACATGGACTGATTGCCACCTTGGCAATCCCCAATTACTTCATTGGTGGACAAATTCGACAAGGAAACCAAGGGTTGAGATCAAACCCCTTAGAGGACACTCAAGATGAATGGCCATGATGATGCCTGGATGTTACTCACACAACAAGCACACCCCTTGATGTGTCTCAGCAAAGAAACACATATGAAGACCTAGTACTTAGTATAAAATAGGCATTTTGTATTTCATTTAGGGGGTCGAATTTTGTTTTAAGCTAAGTCTTGTAAGAACATATTTGTACCATTTTAATACATTGTCTTTTAAATATATTGTCTTTTAAATTCTGTCTTTTAAATACTTGCAATTTACTTTTTCATGTTTATGCAAATTTAAGTGTTTTCTTTCAATACTTGTCATTTAAGTTTATTGTCTTTCAAATACTGTTCTTAAGCCTTTGTATAAGTTTTTGAGTCATTAAAAACTCATATAAAAGCTTGTTTTCATTTCTGTAAAAAAAAATCACAAAAAAATCAAAAAATTTGTCAAAGCAATGGAGCAAGGTAAATTGTGGATGACCTTTGGTTTAGAGCCTCATGGGAGGCATTAGGGTGTTTGAACACTAGTTTGAGTGTTTAAAACTCTTTCCATAAGCTTTGAACCCTTGTAAGCTTTCATTTTCAATTTTCTAGCACTTTTACTGTAGCATAGCTTATTTGTTGCTTATTACTGTTTTTCCTTGCTTATTATTAATCTTTTATACTTATCTATCCTTATTTAATGCTTTTATGTCTGTCATGTGAGTTTTTATGCAAAACTGTCATTATTTGCTTTGTAAACTGCTTATTCTACTTTTGCTTATTTAAGTGCTTAATTCTGCTTGATTTTTGCTTTTTATTGCTTAACC
Source organism: Tanacetum coccineum (assembly GCA_026074375.1). Taxonomy (NCBI): domain Eukaryota; kingdom Viridiplantae; phylum Streptophyta; class Magnoliopsida; order Asterales; family Asteraceae; genus Tanacetum; species Tanacetum coccineum. Next base: position 25,766 of record BQNB010017182.1, read on the forward strand.
TTGCATGCTTGTTATCTGTTTTCAAAACTTTTGCTTTTATTAGCTTTAAATAGCTTAAAATTTGTTTTTTCAGACTTAAGGGAGTATTTGGTTCAGTGTGAAAAATGGGTCATTTGAGTTAAAAAAAACTTTGGGTCTTATTGCCATCTTGAACAAGCTAATTCAAGTAGCATTTAATCTATTTTTAAAGTTATTTATGTTTGAAAACTTGTTTTGAGTTCTTTCTAAAAAAACCCTTATGACTGATGGTGACAAAACTGCCCATTAAGAGCATATTTGATTTGGTACTTATAACAAGTTTATAGGTGTTTTTTTTTTGTTGTTTTCAGTATCTTAGTTGAGGGTAGTTAATCCCATTTGGTTTTCCTTGCAACTTTTTAAACTGTCAAAGTCTTTTTTTTTAGTCAAAATTGTCTTTTTTTTAATCACCATTATCAGAAGGTTAAAAGTGTTTTTAGTTTCTAAATTTTTGTTCACAAGTCCATTTTGAGCTCAACTCCATATGTTTTTAACTACTTTTCAAATTTGAGCTTATTTGCAAGCTTATTTCTAAGCTCACTTTTGTCCCTTTAAACTGTCAAAAACCCTCCCCTGGTGCAAAACAGCACCCTTTGGTACCCTTTTTATTGCTTATTTTTGATCCTTATGCTTAGTTTGTTGCTTATTTAGAAAGCTCATAAGCTAAACTTTAAGACCTAGCAAGCCTCAGCCCTTAAGTTAACCTTTGAGTGCTTAAATTTAAGCCCAAAGAGGGCCTTTTAGCTGTTTGGCCTGCAAGTTGTCCATTTGGCTTACTGCCTCTTTCTGCTTATCTACCTTGTCTTTGTGCTTATTTTTACTTATAACTGCTTATTAGGTCTAGTTAGCTGTTTGCCTTAGCTTAGTTTGCTTTTTCATTTGCTTATTTTGCCATTAAGTAGCTTAGGAGTTTAGCTTAATATGTCCTTAGTGTAAAAAGCATTTCTGTCACGTTTTGTTTGCTTATTTAACTGCTTAATTTTGCTTTTCATAAAAAGTTCTTTTTTTAAGTTTGCTTATTTTTGAGTGCTTATTAAGTTTTTTTTAAAAAAGAAAAAAAAATATAGTTTTATAAAAAGAGAGGGGCCAGGACTCGAACCTGCGACCCTCCTTTTAAACACACACATACTTAACACTGCGCTTCATTAGCTCATCCAACCATAGCGTGCACCATTTAGTATATAAGGCTTGTTAGCCCTAATAAGCATTCAGCCCTTTTGGGCTTATTCCTGGCTTATTTATAAGCTTTAGGTTTAAGTTAGCATTTTTTAGGATCTTCATGTCATAAAGTATTTTTCTTAATTTTTCCAGATTTTATTAATTCAATTTAGTATTTTTCATAATTATTTTTTGTTAAAATCGTTTTTAATTCATAATAATTAATTTAAAAATCAAAATAATTTATTTCTTTTTTAGAAAATTTTCTTTTATCATTTTTCACTTAGGAAAAATAGAAAAACTTTCATAGGGTTAATTTTGCAAAATTCCATTTTTTAAAGAACGGGATTCGTTCCCGTTCTTGTTTTTTAGTTTTAAAGCCTAAATCAACTCCGTTTTCGTTCTAGTTTTCTTTAATCTTCCTTTTTAGTCAATTAGAGTTCATTAAAAGTGAAAAAATCAATCTAGGTTAATTTTTGAAAAATTAGGGTTTTTCGAGTGTCGTTTTAGATCCCCGTTTCTATTTTTAGTATAAATTTGTGTGCTTTAATCGTTTTTAGTATAGTTAGCATTATTTTTCCCTTAGATTTAGAATCCAATCCAAATCTTTGTTCCATTCAAACATCAAATATCAAACCGACTCTCGACTTTTGAATTCACTCCTCGTTGGGAAGAACGACCCGGGGGATTTTTGATCTTACATTGGATAAAAGTAATCGATTTTAAATCTCTTGGAATACATACTATACTATACTATAATTGAGTCGTAATCTGACGCAAAAAAAAAGTCGGTTATCATTTTAGAGCCGTTGCCGGGAAGGAGTGTAAAAGCGTTTGTCGTTTTGTTTGAAAAATTAGTGCTTTAAAGATCCTTCCTAGTGAAGTTATTTTCTTTATAAAAATATAAAAAGACAAAAATATTTTTCATTTTCTTATTTTAGTATATATATAATACAAGAAAAAATCAAAAACATAAAAAAAAATTATCCTTATATATCAATAAAATGCATCAATCATATAATACTCTCAACTTTGAGTATTATCATTAATAAGTTCCCAAATCAAATATTAAAAACTTGCCTTTTGTGTCACTTGCGAGATACGGCTCACCTTTGAAAGTTGAACAAACTACAAGAGGGGTATAAGGAGGGTCGTTCCTTAGAACTACGACCCTAAAGGAAAAAGGTTTTTAATAGCTTCGCGCTTTCCTATTCCTCCGCTCCTTTGTGCATTTTTCTTTTGGAGAGCTACCGTGAAGCTTGTTGATTACTAGGTTTAAGTTATCTTATCTCATTGTCCGTTAAAATAGATTGTAAATAAATTATTGAAAAACTAAAAAAAAATTAGCATAAATTTTCTTTTTATATTTTAGTGTATGCAAACCCGATCTCAAACCCGTAGTAATCAAAACCGTCCTTAACAACAAGCCCCACCAGTAGTTGTTGAACCTTTTAATCTTGAAGAACCAATGGCCGCTAACGGAGCCGGTGATGCCAGACCACCTTCCACGGGAGAAAATGTTCAACCAGTTCCTGACCTCCGGACTATGGAGGAGTTGTGCCAACCGTCTTTAGATGGATGAGGTGGACCAATTGAACCGATTGCAATTCAAGCAACGACTTTTGGACTTAAGAATGACATGATTCAACAAGTTCAAAATTCGTGTCCATTTCGCGGATCGGGTGATGATGCCAACAAGCATCTTGACAAATTTTTGCATGAAAGTGAATGGAGTCTCCGATGATGCTCTTCGTCTGCATCTCTTCCCTTACTCCTTGCAAGATCGTGCCGCCAAATGGTTTGATCGTTTGCCAAGGAACTCTATCAACTCTTTTGACCAAATGGCAAAAATATTTCTCAGAAAATACTTCCCACCCTCTATGGTGACCAAGTTAAGAAATGATATTACAAATTTCCGTCAAAGACCCGATGAGTTGTTATTCGAAGCATGGGAGCGTTATAAGCTTTCAATTGATCGATGTCCTAACCACAACATGTTACCCGTAACTCAAATAGATACCTTCTATAACGGGTTAACATTGAGGCATCGTGATACCATCAATGCAGCTGCCGGCGGAACCTTTATGAAAAGGCGCCCCGAAGAGTGCTATGATCTCATCGAAAATATGACCGCCCATCATAATGATTAGGATACTTCTGTTCAATGGAATGAGTCATCGAGTTCTATCACTTGTTTTAATCCGAAAATAGCGTCCCTTAAGCTTCAAATGGAAGAAATGAATAGGAACTTAACAAAAATGCTTCAAACAAACCAACAAGTTAATGTCGTAACACCGAGTTGCGAGACTTGTAGTGGTCCTTATTCTTACAATGATTGTCCAGCCACCGTTGGCCAAACTCAGAACGTATATGCTGTGGGAACCTACAATCAAGGTGGTAATTCCTACCAACCTCAAGGTAACCGCAATCTGCTTAGCTATCGTTCGAACAATTATCTTAGAGCACCAGGGTTTAATCACAATCAAAACCGAAGCAATCAAAATCAAAACAACCAGGTTCAGCCTTGCCAAAACCGGAATCAAGGAAACAACCAAAGTAACAATCAGGGTAGAAATCAGTTTATCTAGGGTGCTAACCATAATCAGAATCAAGATCAAAATTATCAAGCCCCTAATACCCCACCTCCGGTTGCTTTCCCACAAGAATTCATAAACTACATCAGGATTAACGAAAATAAGATCAATTCAATGCAAACTCAAATGAACAACTTGGCTACTTCGAATCAAAGGCTTAAAAGTATGCTAGGTAACTTTATCAAAATGAACACCGCTTCTTCATTGGGTACGGGATCTCTCTCGAGCAACACCGTTGCTAACCCAAAAGGTGAATTGAAAGCCATTACCACTCGTAGTGGTCTTGTTCTTGATGAACCTTCTCTTCCTATGCCTCCTCCATTCATCAATCCAGAGGACGATGAACGTGTAGAGGAGACTTTCACAGACCCGGACCAAGCCAAGTTTACCATTAAGGTCCCACCTCCTCTCATCCAAAAAACTAAACCTCCTTCATAAAGACATTTTATGATTCATCAAAGGGATCCTCGTCACCCGAATATCCCTTATCCGTCAAGAATGAACCAAGAAAAGCAAAAAGAAAAAGATAAAGTTCAAATTCATAAGTTTTGGCAAATGTTCAAACAACTTTATATCAATATCACTCTTGCCGATGCTTTAATTCTTATTCCAAAATATCAAAAGATGCTTAAGAGCCTCCTTTCCAATAAGGAGAAGCTTCTTGAATTAGCAAACACACCCGTCAGTAAAAATTGCTTAGCGGTTATCCTTAAAAAGCTTCCCGAAAAGCTAGGAGACCCAGGGAAATTTCTCATTTCGTATGATTTTAGTGAGCTCAAGTGCAAAGCACTAGCCGATCTAGGTGCTAGCATCAATTTAATGCCACTCTCGGTTTGGAAAGAGTTAGGTTTACCCGAGCTTATTTCTACTCGAATGACTCTTGAACTTGCTAACTGGGATATTTATACTCCGAAAGGAATTGCAAGAGATGTCTTTATTTTGGTTGGAAAGTTCACTTTCCCTGCCGATTTCGTCATCATTGATTATGAAAGCGATCCTCATGTCCCCCTCATCTTGGGAAGACCGTTCTTACGGACCGCTCGTGCTCTAATTGACGTTTACGGAGAAGAAATGATTCTCCGTGACGGTCATGAAAGATTAACCTTGAACATGAGAAATGACACTTCAAGTTATTCAAACCAACTTCACAAAGAATCAATCAACATGATTGATATCTACAATGTCTCAAATAAGGAATATCTTGAAGATTTGTTTTCAACAAATCATCCAAGTGGCAATCCCACTTTCTCTTCTCATATGAAGTTATCAATCCGTTAAGTGGTAGTACCACTTATCCTTCTCCCACACTTATCTCCTTAGAAGAAAGTGAATTAATTTGGGAAGAATTTGAAGCTTATCTTGCTAGTGACTCGTTTCCACCGGGAAATGATGATCAAGTCGACCTTTCACCCGAGAAGTTCGTCGATGAACTCGCTCTTAGTTAGTCATTTCCACCGAGAAATAATGACATGACTCCCGAAGACATTATTAAAGAAGTAGAATGTTTGCTTACTCAATCTCCATTAGCAAACAATTCTCATAGTAACGATCTTGTTGATACCATTCCCGAGATGTTCACCGATGAACATGCTCTCGATTATTCATCCCTACCATTATGGGATGATTATGATGATGAAATTTTTGATCTTGAACCCGATAATGACTATGTTTATGATGATCTATTTGATTTTAAGGAAGAGAAAATCAAAGAGTCAAAACTCTTGATTGACGAGCTTAATGAACTTGATCCCCCTAGATCAAGTGATTTACTTCCTTCTCCTGAATCTGACCCAATTTTCTATGAGGATTTTTCTAAGGTTGATGCTTTGCCTTCGACCAACAACGAGGATAAGGTATTTAATCCAGGTATACTCATTCATAAGAACCTCTTTTAAGTCACCAACTGTGCAACAATGGAAAAGAATATGAAGAAGATATCCCATGCTTCTTTAATTCTTGAGGATTTTAATCCTCCTCTGTCTGATCATGAACTTACTTTCCATTTAGAAGTTACCAGGCTAGGAGCTTTACTCTCGTTTTCGTCCGAGAATGAGGAAAAGGTTTTCAACCCTGGGATTCTCATTTCTAAAAGAGTTCATACTTCACTTCTCCTGGAAATATCTCATCGGGACTCCAAAGCTTTCAAAGTAATTAATATTTTTGAAAGCTCGAGTGAGATTTTTCCTTGCTCTTATGGAGAGGACATTCGTGTCTTAGATATCCCGTGTCTCCATTTCTACCCTCTTTGATAAGCTCGAGTATGGGGGATTAGGTCAAGCTTAGTGACCTAAAACAAGCGCTTCGTGGGTGGCAACCCATGCTTATCCTAATATAATCGTAGTAGTAATATGCTAGTTTAGTAGTAATGAATAAATGTTTCTTGTTATTGTGAAGAGGCCCGCCTCTTTCCATTATCTGTATTTTGTGTTTTTATTGTATTGTCCAGGATTTCTCGGATTTTTAAAGCCCCTCGTACTTAATGTTTTGTCCTACGAGCTTCAAATCCTCAACTTCATTTGGGAATCCGATATCCTAATCTTATCGACTAACGTTTTTCTTTTGGCACACTTAATAAACGGCCTTAGATTTACGTAGAGACCCTTATTAAAACATTGAGGACAATGTCTAAGTCTAGTATGGGGGGATCTTCGATTTGATTATGCCTGCAGCTGTTGTTGTCACGTAAGCCCGTTTTTACCACCAAAAATGCCAAAAAAATGAAAAAAAAAATTTAATTTTCAAAAACAAAAGAAGTGTTTTGTCATAATTTTTACTTTCCTGCTAGGTAGAATGAGAATAAATTTTGACCCAATCGAGCGTGTTGAGCTCTAGCTTGTTCCTTAACTTTTAGACTAAGCGTTCGCGGATCTTCATGAAGAACGAAAAATGATAGAGTTAGGTATGAGTTGGATGCTAAACAAGGATTATTTGGAAATCTTACAAGCTCATGTGTATAATTTGTCGCTTTTTCTCCCATAAGCTCCTAAACAAACTAATAATACGTGCTATCTTTGAAAATTAAACTTAAATCAACAGATTTTGAGATGTAGCCAATAATAATTTTAGTCTCAGTTCAAATTTATACTTAAATTTTCTAAAAAGAAGTCTTCTCTATATATCTTGGTATAAAAAAATGAAAAAAAAAATTGATGATGAAAAAATGAAAAAATATATGATGAGTAATAACTAAAAACTATGGGCTGATAAAGGTTTATTGCATCTTGCCGGCTCACAACCGATGTTGCAGTCTTCAAAAGAAAGCCCATAGTGAGAATAATAATCTGAGACTGATAAAAGTTTGCTGCATCTTGCCAGCTCACAACCGATGTTACAGCCTTCTAAAAGGTTAAGGGTTACGATTGCATCATGTTAATGTTAAGTGCAAAAAGATGTGGTTTAATAAATATGGGGAAAATCTCTTTTTCTTAAATTTAAATATGTTTTTGAACTAAGACTAATTCCTTTTTAATAAGCTATGTGTATACGGGAAACCTAAGAGTTTTTGAAACCGAAGGTCCGTGAGTCCCGATACTAGTCTCCGTGGGGTGTCAAAAGCCTGGTCACTTAGCCGCAAGGTTGGGATGTGCCAAGACGAAAGTCGCTACATGGGATGATCTCGCCTTCAAACTCATTATTCTCGGGTGGAACGTGAAGCATATGATTTTTGCAAAACGTTGATCCATGGTTGAAATTCAAAATGGCCCATTTACCTAATATAATAAGTCAGAGTGGTTGAAATTCAAAATGAAAGCTTGAGGATAAGAGAAACATCATCAATAACAACAACTATCAGAATAACTATAACAATAACAACCGTAACAATAACTACCACCAACAGTAGAATAGAAGGCAAGAAACCTTCAGGACTTATGCTGCCACTAATTGGTATACTAGAAATCGTCCCTTGTGTGAAAGATGCACCCTGCATCACATAGGACCTTGCACTATCAAGTGTCAAACTTGTAACAGGGTAGGTCATCTAACTAGGAACTGTAGAAACAAAAGACCAACCACTAGAAACAACCTACAACCAGTATCCGTAACTTGTAATGCCTGTGGAGAGAAGGGCATTATGCAAATCAATGCTAAAAAGCAAATAACAGGGCCACCGGGGAGCCTACTTACTAAGAAATAAGACTGCTTTTGTTTACATTAGGATTTCTACCCTAGAAACAACTCTCAAGGATATTTAAGTTTCATTAGAATCTTCTTTAGTCTGAAAACCCCAATCATTAAGCTACAATCCTTGTCGTTTATTTCTTTTATCTAGAATTCTATCATGCGACACATAGCATAAGTATCAACTCTTTTTATGTAAAGTTATCCATGGAATAATAAAGTGATGATTCCGTCACATCTTGTTATCTAGTGATATCAAGACTCGACATCATTTGTCAATTCCATTAATTCCATTATGTTCAACTTTGAATACTCTCCTCATACCTTTAAAACATAAATTATCATCCTCTACTATATAGACGTCATTACAATTGACATCTCAATATTTTTCTTACCTTTCATGATCATATCATTTTCTACACATTACCATATCATGTTTTATGCTTAGGTAAGATGATTTATGATCATCTTATTGAAATGAATTAGGAAGCTTCTTCATTTGAATAAGGAAATTATGAATCTCTAAACTATGAGTTTATAAATTCCCAGTTACAAGGATTTGGATGCTTCTCTTTGTAAGTGATAAACTATAAATAAGTAGGCTTAAGTATATAGCATACGTACAAACAAGTTTCTTTTAATCCGTTTGTACAAATAATTCCTTTTCTTTACTTAAACATTATTATTATTACCTTCATCATCTGTTCATTTCCAAATCTGTATCCCACATGATTAGCAACTCTCTTGCAATTCATAATCATTCCTTGACATCTCTCTAACATCCGACTAAATCTCGGGACAAGATTTCTGTAAGGGGTGGAGACTATAACAACCCAGAATTTTAATCAAATGCAAAATCAACCTATTTTACTATGATCACAATTGTACGGGTAAATTTATCGCTTTATTACATTACTTGCATTGCCAATATCTCAATATGCAATATAACTTACATAACTAAAGTAGACGAGCTTACGCAATCTACCTATGGCAATCTCTATCCATGAATATGTCAAGCAAACATCATAACATGTCAATTCAATGACCTAATATCTATTTTACCATATACGTTATCTATTTAACGTAGTTTTCACAACGATAATATCAAATGAGCCTAAACCGTTAACGTTTATGCCTAAACCCTAATTTTAGGTAATGTGACTATCCAATATGAATGTACAAGTGATCAAAGCTCAAGTACAAGTAATATAACATCTCATATGAATATACTTTCCTTTTAAAATAAGGTGTAAGTCCTTTAAAGCATAATGTACAAGTTGTTAATGCATGATATCCAAAATAGCCGTTTTACCTCTGTTTTCCTAAAAATATTATACAATCCATCAAGTACAAGTTACAAGCAAGTCATATACTTCATTTTCAATCCATATTCATTCTCATTTCATGAAATTACAAGAAATCCAAGTTAAAAACCCTAACCCGAGCAAGATACTAAACCATGACCCGTTTCTTGGTTTTTTATCCATTTTAAACCTAAACCAATCCCCAAATAAGTTGTAATAACTTATTTTACAACATTACCAATCATATACAATCATCATTTCATCATTTCATTTCAATTATATATGAATTAAAACTAAGAAACCCTAAACATGCCCTAATGTGAACATTTGATCCATTTACTCATTTTTACCCATTCCAATCACAAACCATTAACTCAATTATGTCCTAAGCTCATAATAAAATCTTTATAATCATCAATCCATGCTTATACTATCAATGTACATGAATTGGAAGCTTAAAAACCCTATGCGTACCTTAATTTGACCCGCGACATATTTTACTTGTTTTTGCCCATTTTAAAACCAAACCACTTATCAATTCTTGATTATAATCCTTAATACAAGTATTATGATCAGTAATCCATCATTATTGATCAAGTATACTCGAAATGCAAGCACAAAAACTCAATTCGAGCACTACTTGAACCCGTATACACCTTTCTTTCTTTTTGACCTATTTCAAGAGTTTCCTTTGCAACTAAGCACCTTATGACTAAGTAACTTACCTTCCCAAGCAGCTTACAAGGTGCTTAATTCATTTTCATGGCCAAAATCAAGCCACAATCTCTTTCTTTTGCTCTAATTTAGCCGCGTGACACATAGCACCCAAAATACTCCCACCTTGTAATCCTATCACCTCTAGACCACAAGACTCATCATGTAGCTTCTAAACATCACCCTCGAGCTCTCATACATGTCCTAACCGGATCTTTAAGCTCCCTTGGTCACCAAGGAGCCATTCGTCTATAAATAGGACCCTAAACCCCTTATTCTTACTCATCCCCCACTTACTCCTCTATAACCCATCATAGCAGCAATACTTTGCTCAAAAATTGTTCTAAGGAGTCTTAAGACCAGAAGTGAAGTGAAAAATTGAAGCCTTGAAGTCCCAAAGTCATTATTTTAGGCGTACAAAGCTAAAAGTCCCGATTTCAACCCATTTCCAAGCTATAAGCTCAAACCCAGGTTCTAGATGTTCCACTTCTGCTCCTAGACTCTTATAATGTTCATATGATCCTAAATATACTCTTGTTAAAGTTTTATAACTCAATTCATGCTCATTTTCCATTTTGATCTAAAATCGTACACCCGAAACCCTAATTTTATGTTTTTCTTAAAACTAAATGTTATGATGGTTAAATGTTATTATAATCTATCCTAACATGCTTAACTAATGTTATTATAACCACATTACCATTTTTCCATGATAATTGTATTCGTTGCAATTATTACAAATAACGGGTGTATAACAACGTAACCCAATATCAAGTATCACAATAATGCAATTTTCCATAATAATTGTGCTTGTACAATTATTACACTATAAATTGTATTCAAATTATTTATAAAACCTATGAATTTCACTCAACCATTGTGTTGACTTTTTAGCATGTTTATCTTAGGTAATTGTGCAATATATGGCACAGAGTGACTTGAAATTGAAGATGGCTAAACTGTTATCATTCACACTTTCTGTTTTAGATTTTGGGACCTGTATTTTGTAAAAACTCTGATTATAATGAATAATAACTGAATTTTCCAAAAACATCTCTTTTGAGTCGTTTTCTATGATTATGACTGTTGTACTATGAAGTAATACCCCAGATTAGCTTCCGTTGCTATATGTAAAAATGGGGGTGTTACAAATATTATTACCAATAGCAGCATTAAGGTTTAACTTGGCAGCACTAACCATAAACAAAGCAGTATTAAATGGGTAAAGTTGGCTGTATTAAAATACTTCACGTCTCATGAAGCCTAGCAGTAGTAAGAAGCTTACTACTGTTCTTCAAATTTTTTACCAACACAATGATAAGCCCAAAGTCTTGTAACCAGCCCATACTAATACACGTTCCAAAATAAATGCCCATAAAATCAGGAAATAAATATGGTAACCAAAAAATCAACCCCTAAAGAATAGATCCCATAATATATGCCAAGTACACACTGCCCATAAAACACAGAACTTTTTGCTATAGACTGCTATACACAATTATTGGTTTGAAACATATGCGCAGTAAACACCAGCAGGCCTTCAAACAAGAGACACGTGCACCACCACTACTCTTTCTTCCTATTCACCAACCAAACATGACATCTTCTTTTTTGCATATCATATTAGGGTTTGTTGGAACCCTAATTTAGTGAAATATCTTATGTCTCCAATTCTTGGTTCACGCCAGAACACAGAAACCGTTAAGAAACGATTAGCAACAGCATTTTAATTTAGAGAACTCTGGAAATCTTTTAACTATAGCAACAGTAACCGAAACTATATATTTTGTTTCAAACGAATTAGGGTTTGTAAACAAACCCTAGTTTTATTTGATATAGAAAATAGAAAAATAAACCCAAATAAAAACCTTGTAACCCTAGTTATCAAGAGCAACCTGCTCTGATACCACTTGTGAGTCCCAAAGAATAGATCTTTACTTAGCTTGTATGAAGCATAGTTGTATTGGACAGATCCAAACAACTATATGAGAAACAATGATTATGAATATTACAAGTTATGAGGAATCTAACTTGCAATACTAAGAAGAACAATGTTTACTAAACTTTTTATATATTGATTGCTAAATATTCTGCCTAGGTTACAGAATAACTATGAAAACTTGATATCAAGAGGTATCTCTAACTATGTCGTAAGGTTCCTTTTATACACTAAGGAAAACCCTAATGGTGGCTTATAAAAATTTTCTAACTTATCATGATTATACACATAAACTTCTAATCACATTAAGAAAATAAGAAAAACACATATCTTTTTACTAAATAGCTCAAACATCTTAGACTCTTACTGAGTCTTCAATCTTATCCATCCAGCAATTATAAGTAATCAATCAGTTGTATATTATAAGCAGCACACTAACTAGAGCACAAGCATTATTAAATACCAGCAATACTAACATTATGCTAATTATAGTCACTTTACACTAGCTAGAAGATACTAAGTTTTAACTAACATACTAATTAACCCTAAGCAGTGGTAAACTTTTATACTAAACATATTAAATATTAGCCATCAATTTTAGTCTTCAACCCTAAGCAGTCTTAACATCTTTTGGCAGTAGTAACTTCATACTAATAGTACTAAACTATACTAACAGTAGTAACTAGAAGTAGTAACATTATACTACCAATACTAACTACTTAGCATAATTCACATTATGTTTACTGAATAGTACTAAGTTGTCTTTGACAACACTAATGTATACCTGAGCAGTAGTAACTCCATGAAGTATTTGATCCCAATAATCCTCCCCTAAACTTGATGTTTATCTTTGAATCTTCAAGTTTCTTCAGCAATAGTCTTCATCATCATCAGGAGGATTCATACAAACACATCATAAACCTTTTTCTTGTTTAACCATAAGCTTAAGCAACTGATAACACATTTCATTCCAGTAGTCTGCTTAAAGCTTTTTGTTGAGCATGTGGGTGATAGTTATTGGTGTAAGGGGAAATCACTTTTCAACTAACATAAAGATGTGCAAGACACTGATGAAAACCTTCCATAGAGAACACCATAAGAATCAAACAATTTCCATAACAACACCATGATCCCTTGTAAGCTTCACCCATACATCACTGTCATAGTATGATTCAGGTCCAACATCACGATTAAGTCTACCCCACAACACCCTTTCATATTCATTCTTCCTGGACATGTATCGACTAAGCCTTGTTATTAAACTAACTTTCTGAGGATTTGTAAGTTCTTCTCTATGCAATAACCCTAGAACATCTTGATCATTGTAAAAATACCTCATGAGCTTCCATATTACTCTTATCAACTGGAATGTCCCAATTATAAACCACTTTTATTGATCTTGTAATCAATAATTATAGGAGGTTTGCTTGCTAGTGGTACAACATCAATTACTGTATTATCATCTCTCACTATCTCCATGTGATTTTTCATCTCTTCTACCTTAAGATCATCAACCTTTTCAGTTTCTAATTGCTCATCCACCTTTTGTTTATTTGACACATCAAATTGAAGATCATCACCACCTCTTTTAGCACTTCTTTCTTGCTCTTTATCAGTTCTATCATCAACATCCATAGGAATGAAAGAATTTACCCTTTTCATCTCTTTTTCAAACAATCTCTCAATCTTTTCATAAGTTTTTCCCTTTGGATGAGAATGTTTGTAATTTCCTATATGCCTGAGATAGGTAGACATTTGACTTCTTTTCTAAGCTTTGGTGGGTGGTTTGTTTCTCTTTTCTTGAGCTCTTAGTTTAGCAAAGTGTTTTCTTCTCTTGTTCATCAGTTCAACAAACAACTTTGACTTTTATTCTATAGTAAGCTCCTCTCTTTCTCTTGTCTGAAGCCTTTTAGCTAGCAATCTATCAGCCTCCATCACAGCTTGTTTATTCTCCTATAAATCAATCAAGGCTAGGTTAGCTTCTTCTTCCTTTTTCCTTCTGATTCTCTCTTCTTATTCTATCTCTGCCTGCATCTCAGTCTCTAATTGTCTTGCAAGCTCTTCATCATCAGCAATATGATATTTTCTTTTCAAAGGTCTTTCATGCTCAATCATTATACCCTTACCCTTGTCTTTGATTGAAGATTAAGTAGAAGAAACTGTTAGTTTAGACACAGATACCTGCTCTTCTTGATCATGAAAAACAATTCCCTTTGTACTTAGTCTTGTTACTATAGTAATATAAACTGTAGTAGCAACAGTTGTAACTAAAGTAGCATCAGTAGTAACAGCTTTGATTGTCTTGGGTTTTGCTGCTTTTATCTCAACCAAAGTTTGTGTTAATGTCAACTCCTCAATGTTAGTTGTTGGAGCACTGACAGTTGTAACTACCTCAACAGTTGTAACAGGAAGTGTAGAGACAGTAGTAATAATTACCTCAGTAGTAGTATCTTCAACAGTTACTTCCTCACCATGAAGATCATTAACTCCAAACATTTCTTCATCATTCAACTGCTCTTGAGCTTCATCATATAAATTAACATTTTCATCTTGATTAATCTTTGCTATTTTCCTCCACTGTTTAGATGGATCCTCCTGATCCCCCAAACTATCTATTTCTTTAAAGGATTCAACCTTGCTAACAACACCAACCTTCCTTAACCTTTTGAATCCTGTAGGTCTTGACCTTCTCTTCCTTTCTAGCTTCTTGACTCTTGTATTTAAAATGGCAATCTCCTTTGCCTGAGCAGTCTTTGATTTTTAGAGGTCAAGAACCTGTTGCTGCAATTTGGTACATAAAACCATCAATTTAGTTAGTTCCAGTCTATCCTCACCACTTAGTTGTAGATTATTAGAAGGTGTAGGTATACTTTCCTCATGATCAGGGTCATCTTGAGGAACCTCTGCTTCCTTCCTTTGTCTCCTCCTAGACTTTTGTTTCTTTTTTGGTGTAATAGATGTAGATAGTTGATCATCAATAGGTATTTGAGTGGAATCAGTTAGATGGCCTGAATCCTCACCTATCTCTTTAGAAGCTTGAATCAACATATTATCAAACAAAGGTGTAAAAACCCCAAAAAATCCATCTGATTGTCTCCTAATATTGGCAAAAACTTTCTAGGTGTGAGAAGATATAACAAAGGTTTCCTTATGCTTATTCATTCCATCCACTTGCTTATTCAGGAAAACTTGCATGAATCTTAGAAACATGAAGAATTTAACAACTCCTTCTAAGTTTTTCACCATATTATCCAGAATATACTTAGAAAAATTAAACTTCTAGTTGTTGGCAAGATAGATAATGGCAGATGCCATATTGCTGCTGAATTTATTCCAAGCAGTGGTTTTAGCACTAAGACATTGCAAAATGGTGTGTATTAAGAACTTCCACTAGGGTGAGAAGAAAGCTTTGTAAAACATTAACTTCTGAGAAGGTTTTTTATACCCTATTTTTGGGAATTCTTTAAAAATAACATCATTAGGCAAACAGACAGTACCTTCAGCATCAATAAAGTGAATATCACTTCTTATACTTTCCTCTGTGATGATTACCTTCTGCTTGTAAACTAGGGCTTGTATCTGATCTTGGCCATTAACCTTCTTGTTAGGATTATTAATTTGATGAGACAAAATAAATATAAGAATGAAACAAGATGGAAACAAGAAGGACCAAATTCGTAATTAATGAAGTCTTCAAAAGATAAGAATTAGAAGATTCTGAAGATATGGTCAAAGATAAAGATAAGTATTAGAATGATTTACTTATTAATTATCTTTATTAGTTTCCATGTAAGCCTTAGACTCCTTGTGCTATAAAAGGAGGTATAGGCATATTAGTTTGGATGCATCCATAACATAGTCGACTGATGAGAGTCAAATAGTAAAGGTGTGTATGTACACCATATTTAGTAGTTTGTTAGTAATAGACATATTATAGATGTTTATGTAGTAGTTAGTAGCCCCAAGTTATAGTTGGGGTAATAGGGAAAACGTTTGAATGAAAAACCTTGTTTGATAATATTGCTTTCTTATCATTTTGCTGCGTGTTCAATATTATCTGTAAAACTAATCCTAGATGGGCTAAACGATTCTTATCAATTGGTATCAGAGCCTCGTGGCTCTTGATTTAGGATCTACAAGGTTTTTGAAGAAACTCATAAACCCTAATTTTCAAGAAATTGATGTGGTTAAAAGTTCTCTAGGGTTTTGAATATTAATTGTTGTGATGACGCTTATGATTGTCCTCTCTACCTGCTTAGGTTTGCAATACAATTGAGATAAAGAATGAAGAAATAGAGATTGGGTCAGTTAATGTCGAGTGGAATAAAGCAATTGGCAACAGAATGAAGAAGCAAAGAAGTGGTTATAAACGTGATGATGTTATGCTGCTTGACGTGATTACAGTAGCTATTGGGTTTATGATAACATCATTTGGGCTTAGATGGGTTACAACTGCTTTGCTTCATTATTAATATTGCTAGCATCTACCTGATTTTTATTAGTGCTGCTTGTTCACGTGTATAAGGTTAAAAGCCATATTGGGCTTTATCGATACAATTAGGCTTTGATGATTATTAACGAAGTAGATTGAAAGACAAGAAAAAGTTAGTACTGTTTATGTTTATGTTTGTACTGCCTTTGTTGTCCGATAAAGCAGTTTGTACTGCTAGCTTTGTACGATATTGGGTAATACACACATGTTTGTTTCTTGGATGGATTTGGATCTAGGACAAAACTATTTTTCAAATAGTTTATTCTTTTTTATTTATGGCTCGTATTTTTGGAGATTATTTGAAGATGTGATTATGAAGACAGTTGATTATTGCTTATTTGATGTTGTAGTTGAGTTTCACAGATACGTGTTCTTATCATATCTTAAAGTTGTGGTTGGCTTTTAAGATAACTTGTGCGTGCTTACAACGGTGTGACGAATACTTGTCAAAATCTAGCAAAGGTGTGTGATTTTTCTTATGGTGCTCAATGCTCACATTTTCTGTCATGAGGACTTTTTCAAGAGGTTGCGGTCTACTTATATTTCATGAAATTATTTATAAGTTCGACGTCACATGGATAGTGCAAGACATAAGACACAAGTTTGGGAGATTCTACTTCTTCATCAAATTCGTTATACTCAGTTTTCTTCATCAGTGATCACTACATAGAGCCTACAGAGTTCAAGATTCAAGAGATGGTAAACATATTGGTTTGAGGGGAAGATTATTGATTAAATGTTTAACCATCTACATGCACCACTTGAAGTGAAGTGTTTCATTACTACTGCTAGTCATTTATTACTGCTGCTAGTTTATGTTTCTACTGCTCAAAGTCATTTTTCGTATTATGCTTCATGGCGGGTATTTTAAGTATTGGAAGGCTAGATTAGTATTTGTGGTATATGGTTTGTAGCTATTACGATCCAAGTTGCATATCTACAGAAGACCCCTATTAGATTATTACAAAAAGGGGAAGAAGATTATAGGTTTATTGATTTGCAGCTTATTATGTGTGGTGGCATGTTCAAGGAGATCTTAATTTAAGGGGAAGCATTGAAGATTTTGTTTCATTCATGGAGATAATTACATCTCAACTTCAAGGGATGCTTTGGCTTTATGATGAAGTTTGTACGCGACTTTGTTTGTTTTGTCATCATCAAATAAGGGAAGATTGTTGGGATTATTGATTTGATGAGACAAAATAAATATAAGAATGAAACAAGATGGAAACAAGAAGGACCAAAGTCATAATTAAAGAAGTCTTCAAAATATAAGAATTGAAAGATTCTGAAGATATGGTCAAAGATAAAGATAAGTATTAGAATGATTTACTTATTAATTATCTTTATTAGTTTCTATATAAGCCTTAGACTCCTTGTGCTATAAAAGGATGTCTAGGCATATTAGTTTGGATCCATTCATAGCATAGTTGACTGATGAGAGTAAAATAGTAAAGGTATGTGTGTATATCATAGTTAGTAGTTTGTTAGTAATAGACATATTATAGATGTCTATGTAGTAGTTAGTAGCCACAAGTTATAGTTGAGGTAATGGGGAAAACGTTTGAATGAAAAACCTTGTTTGATAATATTGCTTTCTTATCATTCCGCTATGAGTTCAATATTATCTGTAAAACTAATCCTAGATGGGTTAAATGATTCTTATCAATTTGAACTTGTTGGATCCCTTCTTTATAGATCTTGAACCTTTAGCTTGCAAAGGGTTTGTTACTTTAGATAAATCCAAAGCTACAATAATGAAACACTGATTGAACACTATTGATTATGCAGAAACTAATCAACAATACGAAGAAGAACAATATTAAAAAAACATAAGAGATCTTATATCAAACTCACACTTTGTATTATAACTTGAATCTGCCTAGGTTACAGATTATAAAACTATGATTGCTAATTGATCTCTATTGATCTATAGGAATCACTAAACTTATATGTAACTAATGCTGTAGGGTTCCTTTTATACACCAAGGAAAAACCCTAATGGGCTTACAAAATGCGTGAAGAGATAATGCATATCTATTCCTAATTTATCTCATGCATATCTCCTAATAGTATAAACTATTATATGCTAGCAGTACTAACTTACTACTAACAACACTAACTATACTGATAGTACTAACAATGTACTAGCAGTACTAACAATGTACTAGCAGTACTAACTATACTAAGACTAACAGTACTAATGACTTAGTTTATTTTCTTCAATCTTTAGCAGCAACACTAAGTCTTCACTAGCAGTACCAATATCGAACCAGCAATACTAAGTTGTAAAGTCTTCTAAAACCTAACAATCCTCCCCTAAACATGATTTTTACATGTTAAACTTCATGTTTCTTCAGTTTGAGCTTCTTGAACATCAGAAGGATGTATCCAAACACATTACAACTCCTTAAACTTCTCTTTTGATGATCTTGAATTCTTTTGTAGTCTTTAACTTACATTAGCTTCCAGTCTTTGTTATCTTTTCAGCAACACAGCAAAACATCAACACCAACTAAGTTGGCTTTGTAGTTTTTGGCAAACTACCAGCCATAAACGGATTTGATGTTTCTTTACCAGTAGCCGTTTGCTCTAGAATAGCCAATGCTTTATTGCAATAACAAGGTGTATTGATAACCTTATAGTTTTTAGAAAACTATCAGCTATCAATGGATTTAAGATGTCTTTACCAAGAGTCATTTGCTTTGGACTAGCTAACTCTTTACTGTGAAGCATGGTGAGTTTAGAACCATACAGTTTTTGGCAAACTGTCAACCATTAATGGATTTGAGAAGTCTTTACCAAAAGCCGTTTGCTTCTGGACTAGCCAGTTCTTAATGTCTGTTAGACATGGTGAACTGATAACCATTTGTTGTGTAGTTATAGAACCAACACTTACAAATCCTCCTCTCATCCATCATGGCTTCTAGATTCATCAATTTGCTTTAAAATGAATCTAAGTAAATCAAACATAGCTTCACTTTCAGATTCAGCTACTATTCTCAAAGCCAACATCTTTTCAAGAGTTTTTGTTGTAAGTGGATACCTTCTTTCGGCCAGCATGTAAAACTCAGTACTATCTTCTAGCATCAATATATGTACTCCATAGTTTTCATAGAAATTCTAACTCTTAAGAATCTATTTCTCTTGATTTTTCCAAAGATCATCATATGCATTTGCTTCAAACATAGTCCTTAAACTACCCTAAAGAATTAGATCAATTCCTTCTGGAGTTGTTGTTGCAAATCTCTGCATCACTAAATTGTACAACTCCTTAAGACCCATTCTATCAAACCTAGTCACCATCTTAGAAAAGGTTTTAATCCACCTAGAACTTCCATCAGATCTAATAACTTTATAATAGTCATGAGGTTTTCCATATCTATCAGTATGATAAAATTTAGATTCCCAATCAACAATTGGATACCTCTTATCAAGGACTTCATAATCAACTTCTCCTTCTTCATCAAGAACTATTTTCAAAAAGGCTTTTAGTTGCTTTTCCTCTTTAAGATCAGAGTCAGTCTTTTGCATTTTTGACCTCTTTGTGGCTTTCATCTTAAGTCTTATGCCTGACCTTTTCCTGGTACTTTTTGTATGTCCTTCTTGCTTAACTTCAACTTTAGTGCTGTCATGTTCTTCAAAAACTTTTTCCTTATGTACACCAGGTGCCTCCTTAGTATCTCTTACTGCATCATTTAAATCCATAGGCTTGAAATTATCAATTATCCTTTTATGTCTTTCATACAAACCTTGAATTTCTTCAAAAGTCTTTAATTTCAGCTGATAGTGTTTATAACCACCCATATTTCTAAGATATGTCATCATTAAATTCCTTAGTTGACTTTTAGTTGGTGGTCGACTTCTGATCTCAGCTGATCTTTGTTTAGCTCTGAATTTTCTTTGAGCAACTATTGTTTCAGCCAAGAACTTTGCTCTCTCCTTAATTGTACATTCCTCTCTTTCTTCCTGTTGGAGTTTGGCTGCAAACAATGCATCAACATCAATCCTTGCTTGAACCTCATTAAACATCTCAGCTACAACAGTCTTAGATGTTTCTTCTTCCTTTTGTCTTTTCTCCTTTTCCCTTTCCAACTCTGCTAGTTCCTCTTCATATATTAGTTTTGCTATTTCAGCATCTTTAGCAATCTGAGCAGCATCCAAATCACCTTTCTTAACTTTCTTTATTGGTGAGTCTTTTAAAACCCCTTTACCTTTATCTTTAGGGTCTATAGTTGGAAGTGGATTCAGAGTTAAGACTAATCTTTTAGGCCTTGAAGCATCTTTAACATCTTTAATTGACACCCCTTTTTCCTTAGCTTTCACTTCCTTTATCTTGATCAAAGTTTGAGCTATGGTGATATCTTCATCATCTAATATACTGGTTGTAAGAGGAATTTTAGGCTCAACAGTACTATCTTGTTGCCTAGCAGCATCAACATCTGGCCTAGCAGTACTAACTATTTCAGGAACAGCAATACTAACTAGTTCTTCAGAACTTCCTCCTTTCTTACCAATGCCCTTGTCTTTAATAACTTCTTCAGTATCATCAGTCAACTTAACCTCCTCGGTTTCATCACTTTTCCTCCCCTCGCCTACAGCTTCCTCAATTTCCATGTAATCCATACCATGATCAACATTAAGATCATCAAAGACAGTACTGTCATCTAAAGTTGATTCAAGTTTGGACTTTTTCCTCTGCTATTTGGATACAGACTCCTTCTTTCCAAACCTCTTCTTTATGGATAACCTCTGCATACTCCTTAACCAGGCTCTGTGGTGTAAGATGACTGGCTTACTCTTCTTCTTTAGCTTTTTGATTATTTGATTTAAGTTAATAATTTTTGCAGCTTGGGTATTCTTGGCAGTCTCCAAAGTAAGAACCCTGTTGGTCAAGTTAGTGCAGATAGAGAATAACTCCTCTAGGTTCAAGGCACCCTCAGCTCTATCAGATAAGTGACCACCTAAAAGAGGACTATCATGAGGTGTCTAAACCTGATCCCCTTCAATCTTACCAGTTTCCTCTAAGTTTAGGCTAGGTCTATAGGAATGTTCAGGTCCAGAAGATAATGCAGTGATAGGGGGTTGGTCTGCTGTACTAGGTTGAGAAGGAGAGGGTGTTGGTTGGGGTTCAGTAGGTTGTTCTGAACCTTCACCCTCATTGACTACTGCTTGAGTCAACATACTAGGAAACAAAGGTGTTATTTTTCCTAAAAATTTGAGTCCTTTTCTGGTCATATTTGTGAAAACCTTTTGAGTGTAAGCTGGTGTAGCATAAACATCATTGAAAGGTTCGTCTAGCTTAATTTGATTATTTAAAAGCACCATTAAAAACCTTGGATACATTAGAAATTTCTTTTTAGACGTATCCAAGTTCCTCAACATACCATCAAAAACAAGTTTAAAAAAATTAAACTTTTGATTTGTTGCCAAACAGATAATAGCTGAAGCAATATTTGTTGAAAACTCATTCCAGCTAGTAGACTTTAAACTTAGACAATGAATGATGGTATGTATCAGATACTTCCATTGAGGAGAAAAGAGGGCTTTTTGAAAAGTTAGTTTATTAAGTTCACCCTCATAACCCATCAACGCAAGGTTTTGAAAAATAGCTTCATTTGTTAGGCAAGCAGTACCATCAGCATCATTAAAAAGAAGAGAACTTCTTATTGATGCTTCTGTTACTACTACTGCCTTGCTATCAATAGTAGCATTAATTTACTTCATATCATTGACTGTTTGGGAACTTGCAGTGTTCTAAAACTATTCAATGTAGGATGTATAGATAGTAGGACTTACAAATGTAGCATGTCTGATTTCGAGCTTGTATGTTAGATAAGTCCAATATCTCATGGAAATTCTGATTTTAAGTTCTGGTTTCCATAACTCGCAACCATGTTGTGTTGTATCGTAATATTCTAAATCAGCCATCAGGTTGTGTGAAAATGTTTGGTTTTGGTGTGGGGGGAAAACGAATAGAGGGATGAGAAGATGTTGTCGTTGGTTATAGTTAATTGGAGATTTGATTGAGAGTTGCATTGAGGGTTTGTGGAAGATCTACCTGATAAATTTATACTGTATCTGTTGGATTAGAGGATGATTGTTGGTTTGAGCATGTATTTGTCAGTTGGATTACACACTTATTATAAGCATGGTGTTGGTTTTGATCTAATAGGTGTTTAATTAATTTTTGATAAATCTTTTATGCTCTCAAACAGTAGTAACGGTAACAAGCAGTACAAACTTTTGCCTGACATCACTAACTTTTCCAGACAGTACTGACTTTGCCTAGCAGTACTAACTTTGTCCCTGGCAGCACTAACTTGTTAGTTCCCTTTTTTATACCAGTCAAATTCAATCCTAACTATTATCTGTATCCATTCAAGCTTTATTAACTCATTGTTAAACAGCTTTGTGCATCACGATCCAAGCTAGCAGTATTAATTTTCTTATAATAGTCTGTACAAGTTTATTCAGATGTATTTACGCTCATGCTCAGTTGTGATTTTAATTTTGTCACCTGTACAAACTTTACAATTGAACCTCCCCTCAAATGTAGCTATAGATTTAACATCCCAATGCTAACCACCAAAAAGTTAAACCTTATGACATCAAATCCTTTGGTGAGAAGGTCTGCAACATTATTGTCAGTGTGAATCTTGAGAGCATCTATCAATATTTTCTCATAGCAATCCCTTATGAAGTGATGTTGAATCTCATTGTGCTTGGTCCTAGAGTGATAGACAGGATTCTTGACTATACATATGGTACTCTCATTGTCAATATGCATTTTGGTGTTCATGAAGTTAAAACCATAATCCATCATCTGATTCTATATCTATAGTACTTGCCCACAACAGCTAGCAACTGCAACATATTTTGCCTTAGTAGTAGAATTTGCCACAATCGTTTGCTTCTTACATTGCCAAGATATCAATCTTCTACCAAGAAATTGACAACCACCTGTTGTTGATTTCTTGTCAAGGCTGGCTCCTCCATAGTCATTGTTTGAAAAAGCTTCTAGTTTAAAAGGGGAATCTTTAAGATACCAAAGCCAAAGTTTAGGTTGATGTTTCAGGTACCTAAAAATCCTTTTTACTGCATGTAAGTGTGAAGCTTTTGGAGTGACTTAAAATCTAGCACAGGCACAGACAGCAAACATGATATCTGGCCTTGATGTAGTCAAATACATTAGGGAACCAATCATGAACCTATAGACATGTACATCTACATTAACACCATCTTCATCTTTGACCAGGGGCTTATTAGATTCAATAGGAGTAGTAGTTGTTCAGATGGAACAAAAATCAAACTTCTTAAGGATGTCAGCTACATACTTGTCCTGACTAATAAAGATTCCATCAGCTTGTTGCTTCACATGTAATCCCAAAAAGAATGTGAGTTCGGCTATGGAGCTCATTTGGAATCTTTTATGCATACAATCTTCAAACTCAGTACACATAGACTGTTTTGTAGAGCCAAAAATAATGTCATCCACATACACTTAGACTAACATAATGTTACTCTTGTTCTTCTTGATAAAGAATGTTTTGTTTATGGTACCTTTCTTGTAACCATTTTCCAACAAGAAAGTATAGAGTGTCTCATACCAAGCTCTAGAAGCTTGATGTAGACCATAAAGAGCTTTAACCACCTTATAAACTTTGTTTGGATATGCAGGATCAACAAAGCCTAGAGGTTGATGAACATATACCTCTTCTCCAATAATGCCATAAAGAAAGGAACTTTTAACATCCATTTGGTAGACAGGAAATCCTATGAATGATGCAAAGGCTAAAAATAACCTGATTGCATCTATCCTGGCAATAGGTGAAAAAACCTCATCGTAATCAATACCTTCCTCCTGTCTATGCCCTTGTGCTACAAGCCTTTCTTTGTTTTTCACAACAATACCTCTCTCATCCCTCTTATTTCTAAAGACCCACTTTGTGCCAATTGCCTTTTTCCCAGATGGTAAATCAACAAGTATCCAAACCTTCTGAAGTTTGAACTGCAGCAATTCCTCTTGCATTGCTTCAATCCAGCTATCATCCTCTAAGGCTTGTGATATCTTCTTGGGTTCTTCTTGGGAGAGAAAACATGCAAACAGATAGTTCTGATGGTCTTTATGATTTGTTCTATTCTATTTGTAGATGTAGCTTACCAAAGCTTGTTATATTGAAGAAGCCTTTTGGATCTTTCCTCTAGTTTGAACTACTAATGTAGGATCTCCTAGAATTTGATCTTTTAGGTGATCCTTATGAATTCTGAGTGTGGGAATAGGACTGACATCAATGGTGTTGTCCATATTGTTGAAATCAGCCTCTGCACCCACATCTTCATCATCAAAAGCTTTACTAAATATGCCACCATTTAGAAATACATCAGAATCATATTCTAATTCATTCATATTTGGATCAATTGATAAATCAGCATTAGGGAGAGTAGATGTATCAATAGGTATTTGTCCTCCAAGATAGACAAATGAAGATCCATCAGCATTAGCACCTGTAGGAGTACTAGCAGCACTAGCATATGGTGTGTTAGCAGTACTAACCAATGGAGAATTGGAAGATGCATCAATAAGTTTGTTAATACTAGTAGCCTAAGCTGCCCTCTTTTGAGATTCAATTTTTCACTTTTCTTCTTTAAAGGCCTGTCTAGTAGCATCATCCATAGCTTTAGCAACCATTTCTTGAGCAACCATCCTCTCAAGATCATCTTTCAAGGCTAGTTTAGCTTCTATCAACTTATGTTGTTTTTCTTTTTTAGCAACATTTTCTAAATCTTATACATCCTTGTCTTTAGGAGCATTCTCAGAAGGGTTTTCTTGTGCAGCATGAACAACATCTTCTATTGAAATCCTTAGCCCATGAGGGTGTAGTGGAAGTAGTATATACTCCTGAGTAGGTTCTTTATCTTTTCCTGATGAACCTGCAACATAATAGTCTTGTGTACTAGCATCCACATTAACCTGAATTTCTATGCTAACAGGGATATAATTCATTGTATTGGTTAGAAAATCAAGATCAAACATCCAATCAGGATCAATTCATGCCACATTAGGTTGATCTTCAAGAAAATCAATGTGCATGTTCTCTTCTACTCTTTTGGTTCTTTTGTTGTATACTCTAAAAGCCTTACTAGTAGTAGAGTATCCAAGCAAATATCCTTCATCTGATTTCCTATCAAATTTGCCTAAGGGATCTAAGGTGTTCAAAATGGTCAAGGGGTGCCCAAACGGTCTCATAAAACTAATACTAGGTGGTTTACCTATTAATAGTTCATAAGGTGTCTTATTTTGAGGTTTGGTCACTAATACCCTATTCAGTACATAGCAAGCAGTGTTTACTGCCTCTGCCCAAAATGGGATGGGTAAAAGTGAGTCTGCTAGCATAGTTCTAGCAGCCTCAATTAGGGTCCTATTTTTTCTTTCTGCAACACCATTTTGCTGTGGAGTTCTAGCCACACTAAACTCCCTTTTTATCCCTTTCTTAGCACATAATTCATTCATAGCATGGTTCTTAAATTCTGTCCCATGATCACTTCTAATGATTTTAACTTTATGGTTCAATTGGTTTTCTAAGCCTGTGATAAAGTTATAAAGGATCTCATTTGTTTCATCCTTAGTAGCTAAGAAAAATACCTAACTAAATCTGCTGAAATCATCAGTCACAACCAAACAGTACTTTTTCTTATTAATGCTTTCTACTAAGCCAGGTCCAAATAAGTCCATATGAAGTAAGTCTAAGGGATTTCTGATGGTTCATTCTAACTTGGCCTTACAAGAGGCCTTATGTTGCTTACCCTTCTTGCAGGCAACACAAGTGTGGTCATTCACAAAAACTTTGGAAGGTAGGCCTCTAACTAGGTGTCCCTAAACAAGTTTGTTTATATTTTTGAAATTCACATGACCTAATCTCTTGTGCCACAATTTAGACTCATCTGATGTTGTATTTGCATATAAACAAGTTATACCTCCAGAAGGAACAATGTTCTTCAAATCCAAGCTGTACACATCATTCTGTCTAGGAGCTCTAAGTACAACTTGACTTTCATCAAGAAGCTTAAAGCTAGGAGACAGGATAAGGCATTCAGTTTCAGTAAAGAGGACACTATTTTTCTTGTCACACATTTATAAGACATAGAAAAGGTTAAACTTAAGTTCATCTATAAAATAGACATCATCAAAGTCTAAATTAGCAGTTTTGATTTTACCTTTACCTGTTATTTTACCTCCTTTGGGATCACTTCCAAAAGCCACAAAGCCTCTATTGTAATCTTCATAGTCTAAAAGATAAGCTTTAATGCCAGTCATATGGCTAGAGCAACCACTATCCACCACTGCATGATCCTATAAAAAAAGTCTCTGGATTGCCCTGCACAAAAAGGAAGAGAAATTAGTGTCTCTTAGGGATCCAAGCCATCACTGACATGGAAATCCCTTTTGGGCCAGCATACTCAAACTTCTTAAGTATGTGTTAGAATTTAGAAAAAGACTCGGTCACCCCGTATATTTATTGTTTATAATAGTTCTTAGTTTAATAGTTAATAGTATAATTTTTAGTTTTAAGCCGGGTACTAATACCCGATGTATTGTAAGAACTATATAAGCCTCTTCTAACTTTGGAAGAGGAAAGCTAGAAATATTCATTTTCATTTTACACTTAAACTTTCTCTCTCTAGAAATCTCTCTCAAGTGTTTCTCTCTCTAGAAACTAGCTAAACCACTCAAATCATCACCTGTGTTATGATTTAAACGATCCTACAATTGGTATCAGAGCTGGTTGGATTCATGATTGATTCTAGTGGATAAACAAGATCAAAATTCGTGGCTTATTTTAGCCTCAAAAAGCCCATGGCTCATAGCCTATTTTGAGCTTATTTGGTTTGTCAATCTTGTTGTTTCTCTTGTTACTAATGCTAAAGAGGTTAGTGAGTTACCATTACATGTGTTTAACAAGCTCCTTGTTCGATTTTAAGATTACAAGATTCGGTTTTTATTTGTGTTCTTCGTGGAGAGTTGCTTCACTTTGGAAGATTCACTAAGATACACGAGTTAGGGTGTGTTTAATATTTATTTAGACATATTGTATTACATGTTTCTATCTTTATTCGTGGCTAGTAAGTTCATTTGGTGAAATTTGGCAAAATTCAAGCAAGGTGTTCCTCGTGGCGAGTTGACAGAAAGGACAGACAAGATCCACATTTTTAGGAAAAGTCAAAAGGCGAGTTGGTGTCTATCACGGCAGTTTGAACAGGTTTGTGTGGCGAATTAAGCAAGTAGGCAGCGAGTTACTCAGACAAAGCAGCAGTTTGCGTATTATAATCACCCGGCAAGTTGATTAATTAGGCGGCGAGTTGCCAAAAACCAAACGGCAGGTTGCTTAGTTTAATCAAAGAGGCGGGTTGAATATTAAAATAGCACGGCGATTTGGTTAAATTACTCGGTGGTTTGATCTCTCTTTCTGCCAGTGGTTTACTACACATTTGGAGGCGGTTTGCTTATAATTTCTAGTAATATTTCGTCTTAGACAAAGTAGACTTTGGACATTAATCATCAAAAGTTAAACCTAATCTAAACATAATAACTAACCATTAACAAGGACTTAAAGGACTAATCAAACAACAAACCTACCTTAACATCTAACGATTATTCATTCATGGTTTTTCTAGTGATTTTGTAAAATCCCGTTAAACTATTTATCGGTTTTAATCATAGACTTGTAAAATCCTGTGAAAGTTAATTGCATTCTAAACCATTTAAACACAAAATCACTTGTGGTTTAATCATTATGTCTAATATGTCAGAAGATCAAGAATATTATTCAGATTGTAAAGATAGGTATCAAGAAGTTCACGAGATGCAGAGCAATGTACAACACAACTACGTTGTTGACTCTAATGCTGTCTATACGAGTGATAGTAATATTATTCCGTATGATCAGTATGTGGAAGACAACGAAGAAAATTGTAAACCCCCGTATTTAAGGTCACTACTATTTCTAATCTCATAATCAATTTATAAATTTTAAACAAGTTACTTCATTTACATCAAGACATTTTATTGAAATCGTCGTTTTAATTAATTACGAGCTATGCTTAAAGCAATTATTCGTCTTGAACCGTACGTAAATTAAACTTTTCAGAAAAGTATTCCGTTTAATGTAGAATTATTTTTATCATATTCGTTTTTACTTCGTGGTTTCGCCTTAACTCTCGTTTTATTTTACGTCGATACCCGTTAGCCTCAAAACTACCTACCTATCTTAAAATTTATACCCTAAACATCAAAGTTTATAAATTTTAAGCCTTAAACATGACACCACCACCTCATGGGTGGCGTGTCATTTGGAGAATCAAAGGGCAAGACACTTGTCTTGCTTAATCATTTCCATTTGCATGCACAAGTCTCTTAAAACCATTTACACCCACTTTTACTTCCCATAGTTTCTCTTAGTTTTCACACACAACTCTTGTTTTTCTTTCCTTTTGCCGAAATTCCATCACCAACATAACACCATTTCCATCAAATTTTACCCTATCTATAATAACCTACTAGTGAATATGACAACCTAGTAAGGTTTCCTATACTTTTTGAAGTGATTAAAGGGTATTTTCAAGGAGGTTTATATATATTTGGGGCTGAAGTGAATCAAGCATTTTATTAAGTCTTTGGATAATAAAGATGGTGATCAAAAACAATTTGGAGTTGTTTTGAAGCTAGGGTTTCATAGTTTTGATCAATTGTTCATCATTTTCTTCACCTTGTTGGGTATAAATCTCTACCTATTTTTATTATTCTTGTATTTTCTTGTATTTCATTTATAAATGTAATTGTAAATATGATGAATATGATGATCAAGAGTTTATTGGGGTTTTGTGTGTACTAGATTAGGTTGAAAATGGATAAACCTAGCTTAAAACATGGTGGAAATCATTAGAAAAATTAGGGCAGAAGTAAACAGAAGGTTTGACATTTTTGAGTGTGATAAACAACTGATTTGATTTATCTAAGTTGTGGACAATTGTTTTATGAGCTAGTAGCAATTTGGATCAACACTTGAATGTAAAAATTGCATGAGATATGACCTTTTTACCAAAAGTAGTCAATTCTGACCTTGCTGGACAGAACGTATAAAAAGTCATACTTGCACTCTGAGTTGAGTAAAAACCTAAAACTATGAGATGTAGATAAACTTATGTAGATACTGGACCAATTGGATAGTCAACCAATTCATTGTGGTTTGAAAATGGCGTCAAAAATGGTAAAAGTGAGTTTTCAGCCAAAAGTGCTAAATTGACTTTTGTATAAAGAAATGACTTTAAGTATATGTCCACTCAAAATAAAGTATAGAAATAACTTATAATCTATAATGTACACTTAAATATGAAACTAGAAATGTAAATATTATAAGTACATTATTTATGGTTAAAGAGATATAACTATTTTCATAAACATAAACCTATATAAAACTTTTACGTCTATATTCATACTAAAAGTTTGTAAAGCGTTTTGCGACGAAAACCCGAGGTGGTAGGACCCACTTTTGGGAGTTTTTATATTGAACTACAGACCGTTAACTTATATAAACCTCGAAACCGAAAAAATTTATACAAGTTATACACATAAACTTAAAATAAGCCATAAGACTTAAATGGGCCACTAGACCCAAATACACTAATTATATTTAAAAGACCTATTGGGCTTAAGCATGGTCCAAACCCACATGGCCTAATATATGAACTAAGTCCTGGTCATGGGACCATTAAAATTGACCAAATTACTTAATGGGCTTATAATTGGGCCTATTGGGCTTTTTGGACCAATTAGGTTAAAACTAGTAAAATCTAGTAATTAATAAAACTAGTAAAAATGACATACTTTTTACTTAGAAAACTTAAGTGTGAATTAACTTACCCAATTATAACTTGATCATCATACCTACATATACATACAGTCTATTTTTGTCGTCATTATTAATTTTGACCGACATAGAAACTTAAAACCCATACATGTTGTATAGGTCCCGGGTGATTACGTGCCGACGACCAAGTTCGTTTATCGCCGATCTATCTTTCTTCCGGCATTATCAATGTTGACTTACGGTGAGTTCATAGCCTCGCTTTTCAAGTATTTTTCTAAAACCCCGCGAGGGAGATGCATGCTAGTTTTTATAAAACGAACGCAAGTAGTTTTCTTCTTATATGCTTGGACCCGTTTGTGGATATATGTTGTTGCTTGAGTAGCTTTCGTCATAAGACCCCAATCGTGAGCCGTCAACTACCTATGATGGGTAGCCGCTCATACAATTAATAGCGCTATGGGCTTGACAACCCGGTTCGGTTTTTGGGAAGTTTGTATCCGGGAAAGTGAGCACTCCCAATGTACGGACATATTGTATGGAGATGTAAGTAGGTATCTGACGAAAATACCTAGCCTGGGGGCATTCATTATATTATTAATTGATTATGGATTTCGTCAATGGGATCGGTGTCGCGAGCTCAATGCAACTGTTGTTTATTAGCTTGTCTGATCAACAAGTCTATATGAAGCATATGATTATTTTTATGCTTGTGTTCAATTCTTTTATCAATTATCAAACCTATGAATTCACTCAACCTCGTGTTGACTTTTTAGCATGTTTCATCTCAGGTAATTGAAGTATGAAGGCTTGGAGGCACTGGTGTGGAGGAATTGCGCTAAACTTTTGTCCATCATTTAAAAACCCATTCCTCATTAAAAACTTGTTTTAGTTTGGTTAAATCAAACTTATTTTATGTATGGTGATGATCTCTTGGGACTACGCTTTTGAACTCTGATAAATATGGAATGGAATGGTTGTTTGTTTCTAAAACGTCTCACTGAGTCGTTCTTTATATTTTATGACTATTGTACTATTATTTAACACCCAAATTGTTGGTTCCGCTGCGTGTAAATTTGGGGGTGTTAAAAAAATGTTGTAAAAAGTAATGTATCTTCTGTACAAAATGATGCATTAATGTCAATTCTTGATGAAATGCATAAAGATGGTATTCAACAGGGTGTACAAAGTAGGTTAGCTAAAAATCCAGATACAGTAGTTAATGACTCATTGACCTCTGAACTTGCGAGATATAAGGAACTGGTCGGGATGTATGAACAATGGGCTAAGTTTGAATTAACTGATAGAGAACGAAATATTGATCAACAAATGAGGATAATTATCTCTGACCGAAATTGAAAGGAAACTACTTTGAAATAAGAACTTCATTCTTTACAAATGAAACTTCGTTCTACCCTTAACCATCATAAGACAGTGAGGGAAAAAGCGATCATTTTGAAAAAGGATTTTAAACAAAAAGAAGACAAATTCCTTGAAGAGTTTTTAGACATTAAAAGACTAAAAGAAAAGGTTGAAGATAGATTATAAAAACAAGATCAGTCAGTTCAAACGGTTCACATGTTATGTAAACCAAAGTCCTTTTATAATGAAAAGAACAAGGTGACAATAGGCTACAAAAATCCCTTATGTCTCACCCGTGCAAGGCAAGTTCAGTCTGCCCTCTATAATGGTAATGAAATAGTCATGACCAATCATGCGCCTGCTGTTGTGCATGACTCAGAGGACACCCTAGAGATTGTTGAGATAACTAGGAAAAGAATGCTAGAGAAAATGAAAAGCCCTCAATGTGTGGAAAATAAAGTTAGGTTTGCCCCCTCCTGATTACTCAAAAGAGAACTTTCTTGCAACCTTTGCACCACAAAGAGATTTGACCCCTGAACAGCTATTTTGGTCCAATGACAAAAATCATAAGAAAAAGGCTGTGACCTCAGTTCCAAAACCACTTTCAGCATTGACAGTGTATCCACCCAATACTCCTGTCACACTTGTCCCCAGAGTTCTTCCAATAAAAAGTCAAGTGAAGATTAATCTTTACGTACTCACACAAATTTTTACTGAATTTGACAAAACTTGCAAAAAGAGAATTACACCGACGAGTGTTACAGAAGGGGAAAGAGGTTTTGAACAAACAAAAAGATGTTACCTCACTGAAGTTATTCCATTTTTCAAAACTCTTAAAGAACACTTTACAGGAGTTCAAACGGCTCTTTTTAAAGAAGTAAAAGTAATGGAAGAAATTTTTAATCAGATGAATAACGAAGTGGATTAGAATGTCATGAAAAAGCAATGTGCTGAAATTGTGAAGAAAAACCTTCTCATTGAAAATGAGAATCTGATTGCAAATTGTTTGACGAATCAACTGTTGTATGATGTGGAAAAATCATGTTGTCTAGATCTTGAAGCTGAGATGTCTAAAGTTCAAAATAAGTCAAAACATATTTCAAAACTTAAAAGGGAAAATCTAAATTTGCAATTAAAGTATCAACATCTTCAAGAAAGTTTTGATAATAACAAATCACAAGCATCAAAGGAAGCTCCTGATTTTAACTCATTCTTTAAGATCAAGAGTCTGGAACATCAGATTAAAGAAAAAGACAACGTGATTAGAGACTTGAAAGTTCTAGTCTCAAAGATGAATGCCAGAAATTATGAACCTTATAATGCTAAAGATGTCACTGATCTTTTTGAACAAAATAAACATCTTAGAGCTGACAATAATAAGGTTAAGCAGCAATACAAGGAAATGTTTGAGACTATTAAGGTCACGCGGGCTAGCACTAATGATAAGACATCTTCCTTGTTAACACAGATTGAGGGTCTAAAGGCTTAGTTATAAGGCAATTTGAAAGTTACCACTAGAAGTTCTCCCAAAACAAAAGTTCTTGCTCCTGGTATGTATGCCATAGATGTGGAACCAATCCCTCCTCGCCTTAAGAACAATAGGAGTGCTCATTTAGACTATATAAACCATCTTAAGGAGAGTGTGGAAATAGTTAGGGAGATTGTAGAGGAAGCTAGAGTAGTTAAACCACTGGATACTGCATTTAACTATGCTTGTAAATACACTAAGCTCTCTCAGGAATTGGTAGAATATGTTATTGGCACTTGCCCAAAAGAATTCAAGGAAAGAGATAACAAGGCTGCTGCCGTTATCCCTTTAATTAGGCGAAAGCAAGTTACTGTTAATAGCACATGCAGAATGTCAATTAATGACACACATAAAAAGGTAGAAGACCACCCTAGGACAATTAAGTCAGTATGGACAAAAGTGAATCGGGTTGATTCTAGCATTAACTCTAAGCATGTTGTAATTAATTTGATTTCTAAATCTGTGTGCAAAATGTGTAGCAAATGGTTGAATTCTTCAAATCATAAAATGTTGGTTCCGATGCCGGGAACCCCCACTATTAACATCGTCTTTAATAAAGGGAAGCAGATTTGGAAACCAAAAGACAAACTATCTGATAATAGTTTGAACAAGACCAAGCGGGTTTGGAGAGCAACATGCAAACTGTTTGCTAACATTGATTATCAATAGAGACCCACCGAAAAGAAATTCACCTTAGGAAAACTTAATTGTGGTTATCAATGGAGACCTACAGGAAAGAAATTTGCCTTAGGAGATATGTGCCCTTTAATTAGGCTTTTTATGACATGTACTACTATCTCAACTAACCAACAGGACCCCAACAAAAATTGGGGAACCGAAATTCCAAACTCTCCATACTCGACTGTCTTCAAATGTAGGTCGTACAGGTCATCCTTTGGTATCTAGACTCGGGTTGTTCAAAACATATAACGGGGTAACATCTAAAGATCAAGAACTTTGTGGAAAAGTTCATCGGGATGGTCAGATTTGGGAAACGAAGTGAGTGGATGTGTAAACGAAGTAACTTCGTGTATCCTTTGTACAAAATGGACTTTGTAAATATTTTAAGTCATTTGGAATTACTAAATGGTTTGCAATTACTTCAGATGGCAACCCGGTTTGCTGTCTAAGCGTGGATTACATTATATCCACACATTCTGGGAAGGTGGTGGTATGGGTATTCAAGTAAATTTTCCATCTCAAACAACGACTATAGCTCTTTCAATAGAAAACGGGTCAGTGTTTGAGGGGGAGAGTAAATTTAAAATTTACTTCATCACACAGGTTTATAAAAGAAGTGATTGGGAGGATCTTCCATGGCTGTTTAGGAGTGTTGTATGCTATGAAAGTGTAATTATAAGATGGTTGTTGTATTCTAATGGGTTAATATTTGAAGGGGAGTTAATTAATTTTAACTCAAAGGACCAAAGTTGTCTATTGTTATAATTTTTAGGGATTTAAATGCAATTTGCTTTTTGTTTACTAGCTTTAGTAAACAATAGGGACCAAATCTGCCAATTGCCTAAACTTAGAATAACCTTAGAAATACTTTAAAAAAAAACAAGATAGAAACCTAAGGGACTAAATCTGCCCATTTCTTAACTTAGGATATAAAAAGGGGGGCGGCGAGTTGGTTTTGGTCAAACTAGTCAAAACCTGTGAACGAAAAACACACACACACACTCTTTCACAACTCGCCGCCAAGAACAAGTTTCAAATCTTTGATTTCTAGTGTTTCTTGCAAAGGTATTCATCAAACCTCAATCTATATCATTTATTCTATGTGTGTATCAATGGAATCGATTTAATACACACTAAAAAGGGTAGAATAATTAGATTTGGTGACTAGGGTTTCAAAATGTTTTAATGTTGTTTGGAAATTGAAATTGTTTTGTGGGAAAGATGCGAAATAGGGATGTGATCACTAGGATATAAGTGTTTAATCTGTTGGCAAACATCTACGTGTCTTAAGAACGATTCTAGGGTTGTTTTTTATCTTAATGCCAATGTAGTGTTGTAATGTGTGAATTAGTTGTTGGGAATTGTTCATAGGGCATAGATTACTAAGTTTGGATGTATGGTTTACTGTCTCAAACAATATTGAATGATTTGTTTAAGTTCTTGATGGCGGGTTAACCTTAGGAATTCAAAGTCAGTTTGTTTGATGGTAAGAATGGTATTAATGTGTATTTGACGCATAGGAAAGCCTAGGAATGCCTTAGGATGTGCATAGTTTTGCCAAAGGATGTGCATGGCTTGAATTTTAAGTAATCAGTCCTCATGGAGAGTTGCTTATGATTCTAGGTGGCGGGTTGGTTATTTTATTATTAATTTAATGTTTTCAGGGAAACCGCCGCACCGCGGCGGTTTGGTTGAATTTATTATTTTAAATAATTTATTCAACCCGCTGGTTCATGTTTCATATATACTCAGCGAGTTACTTAATGGCGGGTTGATGCTGGTGAGTTGCCTTTATTTCTCTTATTTTATTCCAACAGGTGAACCGCCGCCTAGCAGCGGTTTGGTCGAATATTATTTTATATTAAAATATTCACCCCGTCCTTTTCAAATTTTTATATTCAGTGGTGGGTTGTTTAATATTATAATATTTGCAGCGGTTTAGTGCCTTTCCTCGCGAAGGTTTGCTCTTCCCACCTCACGGCGGGTTGTCAAACTGCTTGGCGGCGGTTTAGGCTTATTTCTTAGAAATTTATCCCAGTAAGCCTGTTAATCAATCGAGACCCATTCCAATGACCAATTTACATTTCTAATACCCATCCGGGCTTAGATAACATGTAATTGATCTTGTTGGATATCTTGGCTGTGTCCTATACTGGTGTACTTCATCAATCCAAACTTGATTCCATTTCAATCAATCGCGGCATGAAATGTGTTTTAACAAAGCTAACGTTCTCTCTAACATCATTTTTCTGCCATGTTGGTCTTCCTTTGTTAATACTCTTATGCAGAATACGATGGCAGATCAGAATGTTCCTGCTCAAGCACCAAGTTCATGTTAATTTTTCATCTCAAACAACACTATAGCTCTTTCAGTAGAAATAACTTGGTCAGTGTTTTAGGGAGGTGATTTTAAAATAGAAATGATAATGAGGATCCGTCCCATGGGCTGTTTGGGAGTGTTGTATGCTATGAAAGTGTGAGTATAGAATTGTCAAAAGATATACAGTGAAGGGGAGTTAAATTAATGTTAACTTCAACGGGCCAAAGATGGTCTATGTTATAAAGTTTAGGTGACTTAAGGCACTTTGCTACCTTTTCCCCTGTTTCCAGCTTTCATGTCAATAGGGACCAAAAATCTGCAAGCTTTAAAATGTATTTAACCTTAAGAAATACTTAAACAATTAAATGAAAGAAAGGGAAACCACAGGGACTGAATCTGCCAAATTTAAAAGATTGTAGTATAAAAGGTGACGGGCCGGATTGCACTTTGTCAACTTCAAAGATAGTCAAACTCAAAACACACACAACACATACTCCGCGGCAAAGCCGCCTCCAAGAAATACGCAAACGCCCTTTTTATCTTCGATCTACAGTGTTTTTTACGCAAAGGTAATATTCACAAATTGTTCTATAAAATCCGAAAGTCCGTCTATAGATCAAAGGAATGAACTCAAACAGTCTTTAAAAAAAAAAAAAAATGAGTAAAATCTTAATGAATTCATATCTAGTTTTAAATCTGAGAAGTGTGTATAAATATGTTAATTGATTGAGGGAAAGGTGCGGAATAGGCTTGTGATCAAATATCGAATGTCTTTTTTCTCCGAAGAGTAAAACATAATGTGGGTCTTGAAGAGTGGAATCTTTGGATCGTCTATATATCAAAAACGTTAGTGAAGTGATTTGAATGTTTGTTTTATATATAATGCTGGATATGATTATAAGGGCCAGACAATCAAGTTTGAGTGAATGTGTTTAAGTGATTCAAACACAATGACCAAGCAAGAAAAGGAAAGTAATGCATGATATGGATTATTTCTATGGTGGCTGTTTGTTTATATTATAATTCATTAAATTATAGGATGCTTCAAGGGAAACGCCGCCAAAACCACGGACGGTTTGTTTGAAAGTATAT
Source organism: Tanacetum coccineum (assembly GCA_026074375.1). Taxonomy (NCBI): domain Eukaryota; kingdom Viridiplantae; phylum Streptophyta; class Magnoliopsida; order Asterales; family Asteraceae; genus Tanacetum; species Tanacetum coccineum. Next base: position 62,952 of record BQNB010017182.1, read on the forward strand.
TATTATAATTACTTAAAAATGTCCACCCGCCACGTCCATATTTTTTTATATAAATACAAAGGCGGGTTAGCTTCACTGCGGATTGTTTCAAGGTCGGGTTGCCCTAAATTGTATTATTTATCCCATCAGGGAACCGCCGCCATGCGCAGACCTGGTTTGGTCGAATATTATTAATAGTATTAAAGAAATTCAACCCGCCCTTTCATAATTTTATAATTCTCGGCAGTATTGTTAAATAATAATATAATATTCACTATTCGGATTGGTTGACCAGTTTCTTACGCAGGCGGTTTGCTCTTATTCCACCTCCGGCGGTTATCAAACTTGCGTGCGGCTGTTTGGGGCTTATTTTTTAAATTTGTCCCATTAAAGCCCGTTAATCATCGTGAGGCCCTTTCCAATGACCAAGTTACATTTCTAACACCCATTCGGGCTTAGTTTAACATATAACCAATCAGTTGGATAATTCTGCAAAACCTGTGTCCTAATCGCTCTTGTATTTCATCAACCAGAGTTAACTCTGTCTTATCAAACGTGGCATATCCATGTCAAAATCAAATGCTAAATGTCTCACTAACATCGTTTTTTTTGCCATGTTGGTCTTCTTTTATTAATACCTTTATGCAGACTGACGATGGCAGAGTTAACAGAATGATCCGCTCAGCACCAACAAGAACAGATGAGTATATTCTTCCTTACTCTCTGTGGTTACAAATCGGGAAAAGCAATCTTCTTTTCGATGTACAGAAGATACAAAAGAACCCCATCTTTTAGATATATGTGGACATCTTGCGTAACACCAACTTCTTCAGAGCGTTCTCTGCCTCTGCTAGTGTTCCTGCCATCTACATTCAACAGTTCTGGAACACTATGAAGTATGACGAGAATACTAGGGATTATTGCTGTCAAGTTGATGAACAATGGTTCAATCTAAGTGCAGATCTCCTTAGAAAGGCCTTAGATATCACTCCTGTCGACTCAGCTCACCCATTTGAGTTACCTCTAACTGGTGACACGGTGATTGATTTTGTAAATCAGCTAGGGTATCCTGAACCAGTAGAATATGTCTCCAACATACGTGTGAATTATGTATATCAGCCATGGAGAGCTATTCTAACACTGATAAACCAGTGCTTAATCGGAAAGACATCTGTCAATGACAAACCAAGACACCCAGTACTAAAAATGTTATGGGGCATTGTCACTCACATGAATGTGGATCATGCAGATCTGTTATGGGAAGAGTTTACTCAAGGAATTCAGACATTCTTCTCACACAAGGCAAGTCATAACGCCAGCCTGAAAGACCCTAAGAAGAAAGCAGCACCTCTCCTCATTCCTTACGGGCGGTTTACGAAGATAATTATCTACTATTTGGGGAGCACCAGTGATGTACATAGAAGACATGAGTCTCCTTGTCATCTTCCAAGAGATGACTTCCTGCTAGGTAATCTCAAGTTTATCGCTAAAGGTGAAACAAATAAAGTGTTTAGAATGGCGATTCCCAAATAATTGATTACTGAAGCCATTCTACAATCTTCGTACTAACTAAAGTATTTGGAAATGGTTGCTAAGCATACGAAGAAAACACCACAAGTAAGTGCAAGCAAGCAACCTAAACCTGCACCAAAGCATACTCCACCCAAAAAGCCCATAACTACTACACCAGTCAAACCAACCAAACCTAAAAAGAAACCATCCAAGGTCACTCACTCAAGAAAAGTTTGAAAAGGAAAGCCCTCTATCTAACTTGTTGATGAAGAAGATGAACCTCAAAGAGAAGGTAATGATTCTGATCTCGAACTGGCTAAGAAGTTAAGTTTGGAGTCGCATCATGAAAAGGGAGAAGGTGAAGATGTTGATGTTGACTTGGAACAAGCAATTAAGCTAAGCATGAATCCTTCCTTTCTGCCACAAGGTCATACACCGGTAGGAGGAGTTACTATCCGTGAACGTATAGCTGAGAAAATTCCTAAACTTCTTGAATCAGTTGGCAAGGGTAAGGCTAAAGTAACTGAAGAACAAGTCGCTCATTCCCTGATAGATCTATCAAAGAAGATATGTACTACTGATCAGTTTATCCTTCAAAGGCGTGATCAAGCAAGTCATGATTTGACAACTGGACCCTCTTCTCAACCTCAAGATGATACATCAGAGAAAGCTGTCTATGAATCTTCATTATCAACTAATTCAGAGTGTATAGAAAGTGGAACAGAAACCACTGCTTCTAAAGTTGACGAAGAAAAAGGTAAAGTTGCTTCGACCTCAGTGAAATCAGGAGTAGGGATATCTATTCAAACAGAAGGCCAGGCTGGATCAGACCCTGGAAAAGCACATAAGGCTCTAGCTGGACCAGACCTTGAGCCTATGCAAGAAGGCCAGACTGGATCAGACTCTGAAAAAGATCATGTGACTCTTGTTGGATCAAACACTGAGCACATGGACAAAGACTTCTACGCTACAACATACCCCAAAGTTCATGAAAACCTAAAACTCAGGACTAACGAACATGTCATCGAAGAAAATCCAGAGAGTCACTCTGGGTCTATGTCGTCCATGAAGAATCTGGAAGACACCGATAATTTTGGGGATCAATTTCTTAATGACAAACCAGCCGAAGATGATCAGGAGAAATTTAATGTTGTAGATAAGACGGCTGATCTGAGTGATCAAACTGACACGTCAGCTCCTCCAGTGACTACTCCGGTTATTGGTATCCCTTCTTCACAGATAACAACACCACCAATCAACACAGATGCAACAGCAATCATCACAACTCTCCCAGAAATAACTCCACACATCGCCCTTCAGCTAAGAGTCGCTAAATTAGAACAAGACATGTCTGAAGTAAAGAAGGTTGATCACTCTGCTACTGTTCTGGCATCTATTCAATCCCAAGTTCCTAAAGTTGTTGATAAGTATCTAGGAACTAAAATTGATGATGCTCTTCTTAAGGCTCTTGAAAAACACATCGCAGATTTAATTCAGAAATACTCTGTACTGCCTGGTCCAGAGTCTAGCAAGAAATAAGAATCTGAAAAGAGTACGAAAGAGATCATCATAATCAAAAGGGAACAAGGAGAGAAGAAACAAGTGCCAACGTATACAATCAAGTCAACTGATAAAGTTATACTTGAAGAATATAATCTAAAGAGTGTTCTCTTCACACACATGCATAAGAACCGGTCTGCAAATAGAAATCCTGCCAACTATCAATTATATCATGCTCTCATGGAAGCATTAATACAAGATGAAAATGCCATAGACAAGGAAGTTGTAGACAAGGTTAAAGACCTCAAAAGAAATCATGATAGTGATGATGATAAAGACGATGATGATGATGAAGGCCCTTCAGATGGATCAAACCATGGTAAGTCAACCAAAAGGAGAAGACACGATTCAGGTGCTTCGGGGTCAGCTCAACCTCCTAAAGATGATGAGCAAAGTATGCAAAAAAAGCAGGATTCTGATGCATCAGCTTCCAGACAACATCCAGCTTTTACCTCAACTGTCTGGCAAATCACTGACATTAGAGATGCTGCTGTTGACTTGTCAACGCACATATCTGATCCCGAATCAGAACATTCTGAACAATCCTCAGATAACGTTCCAATGCAGGATGAAGGGCATGTCTTAGATCTGGAGGACATCGATAACGCTCACATTCCCAAGGTGTCGACCACTACGTCGTTTAAGTCGATTCCTGAAGGAGAGAGACCAGCTACACCTGAACTAGAATGGACCATTCCCCCGAATGATTTCCCGGAACTAGAGAATAACTGGGCAAATACATACGCCACAACGTATCAAGTTCCCACGGAGAACAAGCTTCAAAGGAAGACATATGATATTTGGTCATTCATCAAATGGTTCTACAGACGAACAGGAAAGAAGAAGCTCTGCAAAGCTGACATGGAAGGTCCAACTTTCAACCTTGTTAAAGCCTTTCATAAAAACAGCGTCTCTCTTCAATTTTAGATGGATGAATGCCATAAGCTGCTGACGAGTAAGGTTGATCTGGTTAATCCTGAGGGTCATCAAATTCTACATAATATATATGAACCACTGCCCTTAGGAGGACCTCTAGGTCAGGTAACTATTCAACACAATTCTTCTTCAATAAGGATCTGGAATACCTTCTGACAGGTGACAAAGAGTGAAAAATTGCCTTATCCATATCCAAGCTCAAAGCCGCTCGTTACCTAGACTTTGGACTTGAAGAATTAGTTCCATCTTTGTGGGTTGAAAGTGAAAGCGAGTATGACATCAGTGCGGCCTATGGTATCACTCACTAGTGGTTTAGAAGAAAGGAATTCTACATCAACAAACACAGTGAGCCCTCTGATCGTGAAGCAGTCAGATCCCATATGCGAATTCTCAGTGTGATCAGTGTCAAGGTGTATGAAAAATACGGATAGAACTACCT
>BQNB010017183.1:10597-70363 GCA_026074375.1 Tanacetum coccineum
CAAATTCAGGCCCGCTAAAAGACTAAATGAGGAAGCCCAATCCGATTTAGAAGATTTTGTACATCTGCTTTATGTTAACGCAGATTTATAAAGAAAGGGGGATCAGATATTTTTTCATTAGTTTTTTTAGTCGTAGATTAGAATAGAATTATAGAATAGGAGTAGCAGTATCTAGTTCGACTTTCGTTTTTATGTCTTAATTTTCATGTTCTATCGCAGCTTCATATCTTATCTTTTTGTATTCTTTTTTTTATTTTTCTTAGGTAGAATAGATTAGAGTAGCATAGATATGGGTTCGCATCTTATATTTATTTTTTGTTCTTTTAATTATCGTAGAATAGATAGAAGAAGTAGTAGGATACAGATAGGACTAGCTACTAGTTATCCTTATTATATTAAGCATATCATTGGGAATTATACATAATAATGTTTATGGTAGTGTCTCCCCTCACAACATGTATAGTAACTCTCAGTTAATAATTTAATAATCGAGTAAATAGCATTTTAATTACTAAACAAATCACAATTGCTACATCATCACAACATGTTTCCCTTTTACCTCTTCCCCACCGAATCACCAAACCTATTCTTAAACCACCGCCCCAACACACATACCAAATTTATCAATATCAAACCCCAATCTAAAAACACACACAACAGATCAACATCATAAAACTAGAGGGCTTGATCGATAGTGGTGTTTATGTTGCTGCTTATTGGAAACAAGGCCGGAAAACATGAGCTTATTTAATTGTTTACGACAACTATTATTCAGGTATAAACAAAAAACGATCTGATTGATTTTTTTATTTAATTGTTTGTGAATAATGTTTTGTATAGTTTGTTCAATTATTGATGATGACCGATTAAAGTAGTTAAAATTTGTAACAAATTCTTATATGGTCTAATTAAATTATCTCTTTTGAGTGTTCTTATATTTTCAAGGTTATTTTTTCGATTTTGTTTTTATTTTTGGTGAATACGGGGCTTATAATGGTGTGTCTGTATGTTTAAGTAAAATTTGGTGGGTTTGTGTTTATTTTTGGGGTTTTTGGAATTAGGGGTTTTGGTTTGGTAAAAATGGTTTATAATTTTATTTTGAATCTTTAGGTACTCAATAGAAGGCGACTGATATGTTAGATGTAGCAACGATTAAATTTCATGGTGTAAATGTTGTCACTGACTTCGATGTTTCCTGGTATGGTGGTGGTGAGGCGCTCGGTCGTACATGAATGCTTCCATGCTATAGATGCATCTAATGCTGAAACAGCTGAGACTTTGAATGGTCTCGCTTTTAACAAGGAGATGCAAGCAACGAAGACCAGAAACTTTTTGGAGAATGTGTATTGGTTTGGCACGTGCCCTGTTTATGAACCCAACCATTTTGCTGCTCGATGAAGAATGGGAGTTGATCGCTGCTGCTGCTGAAAGACGCATGATGAGGTCATCCTGACGACCTGCACCCGTTACAGCACCTGTTTTTTATTGATCTTTCCCCGATTTTTAAAAAAAACATGAAGGTAAAAAAGATTCCATCTCTATTATAAGGTACATAGAGTCATGGTTTAGCATTTGTTTTCGCGTGGAATAAATGTGATTTTGAATGATCTAACGTTTTAGCATCTAGCATTAGTTATTACTATATAGGCGATTTGCACTCAAAATTACATAATATCATTAGTACGCTTATACCATCCACTACTAATAGGGGAATGATATGGTTCTTTATGCCAAGTGATGTTCACTTGATATATGAATGCTATCAGCAATATGATCGTTTGGTTAGGAAGCTTTGATGTTTAAAACATATTATACTTAAATAAAGCCATATATCAGCTTGAACTTACATGTTAGTATGTAATTTAGATACTTAGAATTTTTAAAATACTATGCTATATCAATAAATAAGAAGTTAGACTTTGGAGAGGACAAAAAAATATTATTATTCGAGAATAACAACATACTGCTGGGCACAATAAGTGCTGCATCAGCGAAAATGGAGTTAGCAGACATAGAATGCTTAGACGTAAATTCTATGGTAGCAACACTTATCCCTCTTATTGCAACTTAAAGTTTTATGTGTGTGGAGCATGAGAGGCTTAAAGAAAGTTGTTTTGGGCTGTATAAAAAAGACGTTTATGTGCGCCGTTTAGGCAAAAGAAAAAAATGGTACGTGCCTTTTCTTAAGTTTCCCTTCCCTGACGTGTTAAACAAAACAAGAGCCACGTATATTTTTTCCTCTTATTCATCAAACCACCGACATTCATTTTTTATATAAAAAAATACACACAGTAGAAATCCAGAGCCATCTTCTTCATCTTTTCAATCACACAGGTGGTTTTGGAGATTTATTTGATTTTTCTATATTATAGTATGCGGTGGCTTTTGTGAGTTTGCAGAGATATCGTCCAATGTCCTGATTCATAGTTATTTCGGTTTAAATTTGATTTGATTTAGGCATAAGCCGGTTGAAGCTTTAGAAATGGCTATTGAAGGGTCTCCTCACGAACTAGAGACGAAAGATGCAAGGTAATACTTTTATATATTTTTTGATGTTATTGTTTGGAAAAAAAGGGGGAAATGATTAAGGGGTGTTTGGACTGGCTTATTTTACTGGCTTGATAAGTTGATAAGCCACAAATGTGGCATTATAATCTTTTTCAAATTCAAATAATGTTAAAGATTGCTGCTTTTTATAAAAAAAATGTTAAAGATTGGTGCTTTTGTGTGTTTTAGTATGGTTTTCATCTTAAGTAGGTTCTGAAATGATAATATTTGACAGTTTTTCATTTGATGTATGTTGCACTGTTCTGATTTTGCTATTTTTGGTCAGTGGATTCTACAGCTGTTTGATACTGTAGCCGCGGTAACTTTTATTCCAGGTATGAACTTTAAACTAACATCCAAAGACCAATTTATGGATTCTAATGTTTTATATTGCGCTTTGATTTACAAAATAGGATGGTTTCCAATACCGCAAAATTAAATTCCGAGTTGCGGGTATGTAATCACTGCCTTCAAAATCAAATAGTTTTCCTTATAAGGTAATTTTTAGGCACAAACGGAGTACATAAGCAGTATCAGTTGGCTTTCTATACCCATAACTGTAATTTGGCTACAACCAGAGTAAAATTATTTAGTTGTAGCTAAATTACACTATTTGATTTTGAAGGCAAACTATTTGATTTTGAAGGAAAACTATTCGGTTGGCTTTCTATACTGTAAGTGTAATTTGGCTACAAACGGAGTATAGAAGCAGTATCGGTTGGCTTTCTATACTCCTTGCATTCTTGACAGAATTAGTGAAGAGTGAAGCGATTATGAGCTATAATTTAAGTTGCTAAATATGCTGATCTTTATGTCTTATGATAAACCATACCATTTGACCTTAGAAATGCTACCGAGAATGGATATCGTATTATGAGCTTTAAGTGCCTTTTTAACCTATTAGTAAAGAATTAAAACGTTAAACTTAGATAGAAGCATTATAATTGGCGCTTAATGTACTTGGATCTGCATTAGAGGTGTTTGTCGTTGTGAGTAGAAACTGATTATGTTGTTGCTTTGGGAAACAAATTGGTCATTATTTTTATTTTTTCAATAGCGATCACCATCTTTGTTAGCTTCATCTTTGCTGCTATGTGTTGTGTTCCTACTGATGCTCTTGGAATGCTTGGTACTATCGGCACTGGAGTGGCTATATATGTGACACTGTTGGATTCATAGTTGAGATGGCTGGTATAAGCCACATAATCCATGAGAGAACCGATGCCGTAGATGCTGCTAGAAACACCACAGCTGATGTCACCGGTAAAACGCTTGACCGTAATGGTCTATTTGCAAGACGGCCGCTATAAATCACTACTTCTGCTTTTGTAAGCTTCTGCAAACAGTTTTGATTCTTTTGCCTATGACTAGCAGATTTTTAAGTTGTATGACTAACGATATTTTTCTTTTATTCAAACTGTTCAGGTTAGAATAAAGCAAGCATCGATGGATGGTGGTGTCCGGATTCTTCACCGTCCACCTAAAGTTTAAACAGGCACACCTTTTAGCCATTACGACTTTCATACTGATAACCTGTAGCTTTAATTCATGTATCCTTTTTTTGTTGTTTGTCGGATGATAAATGCATAATATTTATAGTGATGTTCTTTTTGTATTTTGTGGTGATTTTAGGAAGAGTTGGTCGACCCAACCATGAAAGGAAGACAGGTACTTGACCATTGAAGATGATAGTACTAGGAAGATGGATATTTCATAAAGAATGCAGGTATTGATCTGCCTCTAAGGGTATATAATTTGTAGTTATGGTTATTGGGTCGTATTTATAAGTCAAGTGTCATTTAGAATGTTTGTGGTCGATGCTTATACTTCTGTAGAGCTATCGTGGTTAAGAACATTTCTTTACAGTACCTACTATTTGATTAGTGAGAATTTTAGTAATCACTTTCGAATACTTGGGTTAGCAAAATTCTTATTGCGATCATCTAATTTCATGTCAAATAATTAGCTTCAACTTATCAATGCAACGAAACTTATCTAAATGGTCAGGTTGTGTTTAATAAGACTATGAAAATCTATATCAACTATTTTTTATAAAAAGATTAAGCATGTTTATGCATTTATATAATTGTATATATTATGGATTACTTTTGACCTGCCTGATCTATTTTCTTGCTTAGTCTTCATGCCTAATCAATTTGCCCTTGCAAAGACAAGGCATAATTAAAAAAAATCTTGAATGGTAATAAAGTTTTTCGCTTTTTTAGATTCTTTTGTATACTAATATTACTAAAAATGAAACAAAGTATTAGATTAATCCAATAAAGTATTTTAGTTTAGTATATATTTAGTTTTAATATGTGTACTCCAGGGCTATAAGTTCATCCCGAGATAATGATGGAGCATGCCTGCAAATGAGACTATCGTTTAGTCCTGTTGTATATTTGTTATCCTTTCTATTTCCGTAGGGAGATTGTAGGATCGCAGGAGCCCTTGGCTTTCTCTGGATTTTCATTTAATACACAATTTAGATTTTACTATTTCTTGCTAGAATTGAGTAAAATATATGCTAAAAACACATTTTGAAAACAAACCCTTTTTCATATGCTAAAAATGTTGTAATCAATTTGGATGTAAAAACTTTTTTCTGCCAAATAATTAAAGTGCACAAATCATTATTATTTGTCTGATTCTTGAAACATTATGTCTTGAAAGTTTAGCCATACATATGTTTATGTACTTAAAATGAACAGGTGTTTTTGTCTAGCTATGGATACCAAGGCAATTCCATTTTCTTTGTGGAACAATCTTAAGCTATTATTTTGTTTCTTTTCTATGTGTTTCACAACGAGATCTGTTAATCTGTGTGGGCTATGTGCTATACTTATATAGATATTTTATTCTAACAGGTTACAAGAGTTGTGTTGAAGCATAGCTGCTTCTATTCCGAGGGATTTTACAATATGTTAATGTGAATATGGGTCAATATAGTTTATTGTTACTGATAACATGGAAAAGGCTAAAAGAACAGATTAACCTAAATCTATTTGACTAATTACCCAACAGTGCAAATTTTTCTACCAATACTTAATATGCCTCGATGAATCACTTTATTTGGCCCTTAAGAGGTCTCTAAATGTGCCTTTCAGTCTTATTGCATAAATCAGGGATACAATGGATATGGGGACTGAAATTTTAGTACATATAAGCATACTCCTCTATTCTGAAACCTTTAAATGCTTTCAATACCAGCATCTATTGTCATACATCAGCATACACCAACCTATTATCAACATCCCAAATTATATTAACTTGGTTCCTCAGATTAATTGTTGTTTCTTTGGCAGGTGCAATTGTTTGCTACAACAAGTTTGCCTTTTGATTACCTTGAAAACTCAAATACAGAAGATGCAGTCTTTGTTTCACAATATAAGTATAGAAAACTGTTTGCAAGAGATTTTAAGGTACGTATTTCTGTAAAAAAAAAAAGAGATGGGTTGACCTGTATTTTTTTATCTCAGGCATGTAAAACTAAGGTAACCATATAGTAATGGTATTGTTTCGACAACGTGTATTTTGTGAAGTAGAGATACTGTAACATTTCTAATGTAGCAGTGTTGCCTTTCAAAAATTATCTTGATTCTGTAAATGAATAGCCTGATATAAGAAAGTTGTTGCGGTTGCTCTTCTCATTCTTACCATATGGGACTAGGATCCTAAAAATAGCCTGATATAAGAAAGTTGTTGTGGTTGCTCTTCTGTGATTATGTCTACATCTAAATCCATTGAGTCCATTCAATTACCATTAAAAGGCAGTCTCTTAAGCATTTTGTAGTTGTAAATAGATAAAAAAGAACAGCATCCCCAAAGATATTTGGTATTATAAAAATAAAAAAAATAAAAAATATATTTGGTATACATTGTATGTAACAACATTAGTTTCAGTCACTGCGTATATTAAAATGATTTCAGTTAAAATGAATCAAGTTCATGAGCATAAATGGATGTCAATGGTATATTGGGACTAAACTAATTTTCCACTTGTTGATCCCAAGCCTTGATAGATTCTTTACCTTGTAAAGAGTATGTTACCTTGGATAAATCTAAAATAACAATGGTTGAGACTTTGTATATCAAAGTGTATGCGGAATCTACACTTTGATACTCTAGAAGTATATATCAATGAAACAGTACTAAACAATGAACAATGAATAAATAACAAAACGCTTCAATATTATTTGATCAATAATACGAGTACTCTTGTAGTACTAGGGTTACAACCTTGAAGCTATACGTTCTTTCTCTAAGATGTATCTCTATCTCTTAAGCATATCTTAAACCTTAACCTAGGATCTCCTTTTATACACCACAAGGAGTCCTTTACAAGATAACTACCGAACTTTTAGGATTAATTACAATTATAATCATATACAAATCTTCCTAAAATATAAAAGATATACATTCCATATTTATCTCATTGCATCCTTATCTCCAAGTCAGCAGCTTTGACCATCAGCAGTATTAATCTTTCTTCTAGCAGTATTAACTAACTCTGACAGTACTAAGTTTGTACTGGCAATACTAACTCCATTAGTATTGTTAGTTATACCTTGGCAGTATTAAATCTTAATGAAGATTTATTCCCAACAATCCTCCCCTAAACTTGTAATTTATCTTCAAATCCCAAGTTTCTTCTGGATTAAATCTTCTTGTCTTCTGATGATGATTATTTCAAACACTCTTATACTTCTACACTTGTGATCTAATGAACTTTAGTAGTTCATATGCTTGTGTACTCTCATGATCAACCTCCAATCTCTTACTCAGCATCTTTGATAGCATTTCTTGACTTAGAGGATACTTCTTTTCTGTAAGCATATGTATAGCAATCCCATTTTGCATCAGCAGAATATGAACTCCACATAAATCACATAAACTCCAACTTATTAGATTATACTCATTCTGATTCATCCAAATTTCACTCTCCTCATCAGGCTCAAAAAGTGTATGCAAGTCTCCCCACAACATTAAATCATATCCTTCTGGTTTTGAGGAACTATACCTTTCTTTGACCAGCCTATATAACTCCATTATATCTTGTCTATCAAAATCATATAACATCTCACTCAGAATCTTGTAGTTCTTTGAGCTTCCATCTCCTCTGATGATTTTGTAGTACATGAAGTTTTCTGACAAAGTGTAAGTCTTCCAATCCACAATTGGATACTTTGTAGATAGAGATTCAACATCTTCTGCAACATCTTCTCTTGGAACTATGTCTAAATATCCTTTGAGATCTTCCTTCTCATCATCTAGTTCCATCTTTTGTCTCTTAACAGTACTTCTTGTGCTTTTTCTAGGAAGAGATTTCTTTCTTTTTGCTCCAGATTCTTTAGAAACTTCTTTCATTTCCTTTTGTGTATCAACATCTTCTTCTTCAATCTTTTCAGGAGACTTCATCCTTTCACTTCCATGCTCTAAATCCATAGGCTCAATATGTTGGTTAAAATCCCAAACCTTTTCAAAAATTGGCCTAATCTCATTATAAGACATTCCCTTGAAATCACTAATCTTGTAGTTTCCCTGATTCTTCAAGTATTTAACCATATTCCTCCTTGCTTGGGCAACTGTCTTTGGTTTCATCTTTAGAGCATGATACCTTATGACTGAAGGATCATTCCAATCTATCTTCTTAGATGACTTGGCTTCAGACATAGCTCTTTGCCCTTCCTCTTCATCCCATTGTCTAGCAATTTCTTCATCCCTTGCAATCTGTGCCCTTTGTTCTTCATCCATTTGTTCTTGCAGTCTAATGGCTTCAGCAAAACTCAACCTTTCTTGTTCAAGCTCTTTCTTAGACTTTTTCTTGGGCTCAGGCTCTGTCATTATTGCTTTTCCCTTGTCTTTTCTTGTCCTTTTCTCTTCACTCCTTCTTCTATAAGTAACAGTTCTTCCAGCAGTACTAATATTTACCTCAGCAGTACTAACCACTGGAACTTCACTAGCAGTACCTTTTGTTGCTCCAGCAGTACTAACTTCAGAATTCCCTTTCTCACTGCTTCCTTGATCTTGAATGACTTCAGTGGGAGTCACTTCTTGAATAATAGGTTCAGTTTCAGTGCTTGCTTTCTCTTGAACCTCTGCATCAGATAATTTCCTCCCCTGTTTGGAAGAATCATCTTCAACATCTTCATCATCTTCAGAAAGGACAACCCGAGCTCTTTTCCTTGCTGTCCCAGCCTTGAGTTTAGTCTCTAATTTCTTTACCCTTAGAATGAGCTTAGTGACAGCAGCACTGTAAGTTAGCTTGGTCTTCTTCAAATCATCCTCCAAGACTCCAATTCTCTCAGATAGTTTGGTAACCAAAGTCGTCAATTCATTTAGTTTCAAGCTACCCTCAGCACTTCCATGTGAGTGAACAGCATGGAGAGGTGATTCATTGGGTGTAGGAATATGTTGTTCTGCTCCAGGTGATGGTTGGTTGTTGGTTTGTGTTGAGAGGGAATGATACAGCAGCAGTGGTATGATCAGGTGAGTGTTCAATTGAAGGTTCAGGTGAGTGTGAAGGTGAGGATGTGATTCTTGAAGGTGAAGTGGAAGGTTCAGAAACATTTAGCATAGTAGGGAATAAAGCAACTTCTTGGCCTGAATATCCCTTTGTAGGCCTCTTCATATTGTTAAAAACTTTGATGCTAATTAGAGTACATGATTTGTTCCTTGAGTGTGTTGAAGTAATTTCCTCTGCATAATCTAGGCATATTTGAAGGAACCTAAGGGTACAATAAAAACTTAGTGGCTTGAAATATTGGACACCTATGCTCAGATTAATCTGAACCTAAAGAAAAAATTATATCTCCTATTGGTAGCTAAACAGATAACAACAGTTGCAATGTTACTACTAAACTGCTCCCAAGCAGTCTTCTTTGGGCTAAGACAATGAAGAATAGTGTGAATAAGAAACCTCCATTGAGGTGAAAAAGCACCCTTTTGAAAAGTTAACTTATCTGAATCTGTGTGATATCCCATGAGTGCCAACTGCTCAAAAATCTCCGAGTTGGGTATAGAAGTAATACTATCATGATCATCCAACTTGAGATGTCTTCTTAAAGATGCTTCAGTGATAGTCTTTGAGTGACCATCAATGGTAGCAGTAATCTGGACTTCTCCATTATCATCATTAGTAGCTTCAGCAGACCTCCAAAATTGTTTGATAAAAGAGATATAAACATCTGGCTTCTTTGTGAGTGCATAGCAAATGTGACTTCGATTTAGGAAATCGATGACTTGATGAAACCCTTCACTTCCTGTAGATTTCTCTAAAAACGCTACCATGTTGTGCTTGTCACAAAATTCCAAATTTGCCATGAATAAAAGTGTGGTATTGTTGGGATATATTCGTTTATGAAGATATGAAGGCATTAGAAAGGTAATTGAGATTTATTAATCTGAGAAAAACGTAGAGATATGGTTTGACCGACTTAAAGAAATTTGAGTTTATCGTGATTAAATCAAACGTATATATAGAAAGATCACGAAAGTCCAATTAGTCAAACCCTATATCATAGGGTATTTATGGCGAAAATAAAATCCCCCCCCCAACGGCATCAATTAGCTAAATGAAAAATTCTGATTAGGGCTCAAACAGTACTAAGGTCAGCCAGCATTAGCCAAATTTGGTCTAGCAGTAACTAAAATAAGCCTAGCAGTAATTAACTTACTCCACCAAAAGCAGTACAAACTACCAAAGTTTTGTATTAATTGCAAAAATAAGCATCACACAATTCACCCTTTCTTGTTTTTAAAGCTCAACATTTTTATCTCTCAATCTTTTAACGCACTTTGCACTCTTCTGTTTTTTCACACATCTCTCTTATGTTTTTAAGCTCACCAACTCTCTCTATTCTTTGGCTCACAAATTCACACACAAAGTATAGTTTTTGGCAAACTACCAGCCATTAACGGATTTGAGTAGTCTTTACCAATAGCCGTTTGCTTTGGACTAGCCAATGCTTCATTGTAAAAACATGGTGCATTGATGACCATATAGTTTTGAGTAAACTATCAACTATCAACGGATTTGAGAAGTCTTTAACCCAGCAGCCGTTTGCTCTGGACTAGTCAATTCTTAATGTCTATAAGACATGGTGAACTGATGACCATTTGTTGTGTGGTATTAAAAACGCAACCACTTTAAGAACAAACAACATTCCTCCCCTCAAATAATACATCATGGAGTAACCAATTTCACACTTCATTGCTTATCCTGAAAGAGTTAGTTCAAAACCAAGAAAAATATAATCTAACCATTTTTCTTGTTTAGCAGTATTAATGGACTAACAGGATTAACAGTGAGACATATAAATAACTAGCAGTACTAACTATAAGTAACAGTTTAGACAAACAGTTTTTTAAAATATAACTAGCAGTCTAAGTAAACTAGCAGTATTAATTTACCAAAGACTTAACATTACTAACAATATAACAAACCTTTACAAAATGCTAACAAGTGATATGGGCATTAGGGATTTAGATTCCAATACTTGAGACAAGTACTTAAATCTACAGCATCAAAACCTTTTGTAAGAAGATCTCTATATTATGTTAGTGTCAAATTTAGCCATGTTAATCAACTTTTTTAGCATTGGCAGTCCCTTATAAAAATGGATGTCTAATCTCTATATGTTTTTGTTTTAGAAAGTGAACAGATTTTCTTTATGCAGAATAGTACTTAATAATGTCAATAATAAATAACAGATATTCCATGAAATTATACCATAGAGTCCAGCAGTTGTTTTGTATCCAGAGAACCTGTCCACAGCACCTTGCAGCGGCCTACATATGTCACCTCAGATTAGAATGTGGCAAACTACAGATAATTTTCTGAGCATTGCAAGAGATCAGCCTATTTCCCCCAAAAACTGACAACCTCGAAGTAGGTTGACTCCTATCTTGTGTAAGCTCCCAGCATAGTCCCTGTCCAGTGTAAGCAACTAATTCTAATGAGACCTTCTTATAAATACCAAATCCCTAAAGATGGGTTTTCCATTAAGGTATCTAAAGATTCTCTTACCACTAAGGAGATGGGATGTCTTTGGAGAAACCTGAAACCTTGCACATGCACATAATGCAAACATGATAGCTGGCCTGGATGCTATAAGGTACATCAAAGATCCTATCATGGATCTATAAAGATGTTCATCAACATCAGCAGCATCTCCATCTTGAACCAAAGGCTTTTCCAAATCTGTTAGAGTAGAGACAGACTTCACATCTGTGTAGTTGTACTTTCTTAAAATCTCATGGACATATTTATCTTGACTGATAAAAATGCCTTTCTTTTTCTGTTGGACCTGTAAACCCAAAAAGAAGGTAAGTTCACCCATAGAACTCATTTGACATGCTTATCCGTTCATATGCATCTCAAACTCATCACATAATTCCTTCTTTGTAGATTCCAAAATATGTAAACCCACATAGGTTTGAACAAGCAAGATATGTCCCTTTTGTCTCTTGATGAATAATGTTTGGTCAATCTTTCCTCTTTAAAAACCATTGCACAAAAGATAATTGGCCAAAGTGTCATACCAAGCTCTTGGTGCTTGATGCAGTCCATATAATGCTTTCACTACCTTATAGACTTTATCAGGATGATCAGCGAATCTTCAGAAACCTGGAGGTAGACATAACATAATGACCTCCTCTTCAATCTGACCATATAGGAAAGCACTTTTTACATCCATTTGGTAGACCATAAATCCCATATATGAAGCATAAGCCAGGAACATTCTTATGGCTTCAATTCTAGCCACAGGTGCAAAGGCTTCATCATAGTTTATGCCCTCTTCTTGAGTATGTAAGTCTTGCTTTGTTTCTGATGACAATCCCCCTTTTATCTTTCTTGTTTCTGTATACCTACTTTGTACCAATTGCTCTATGACCTTTAGGTAAAATCACAAATCCTGACCTTTTGCATGAACTGTAGGAGTTCCTCCCGCATAGCTTCTACCCATGCTGATCACTAAGAGCATTAGTAAACCCATTTGGTTCTTCCTGAGAGAGGAAAACAAGCAAAAATAGCATATATGAAGGTCCTGATGAGACTTCAAGAGCTTAATCCCTTCATATATAACAAAAAGAAAATCCTAGTTCAGAGTAAGAAGTGTCATGCTCGTGTTTGAAAAGAAGACTGCACATCACCATCACATGTTCTATTGGGTGATCTTTGTGAATTCTTGTGTGAGGAGTGGTAGGTACTGCATAAGATTGTGGAATGTTCCCCAATTCAATTTCTTGGTCCTCCACTTGTGTGTCTTCAGATGCATGACTAGGTCCTACCAAGTCTTCAGGGGTAGCAGTATTAACTTCAGGGACAACAGTACTAACTTCTCTACTACCAGTATTAACTTCTGGTCTGGCAGATAATTAACTTTGATAGTGGGGATCCAGCAGTTACCAATCTCTTAAGTACTGCTATCTGTCATGAACTTATCTGTAGCATCATTCTCATCTTGTAACCTATCTTTATCTTGTATTTGAGCATCAGCAACAGATCTTGGTGCATCATCACCAAAATATGAAGCATCCTTCCAAATTGGCATTACAATGCAATCCTGATCTTGTTGAGAAGATGTACTATAACACAGAAAACTTTCTTATGAATACCTTCAAAGTCATAGAAAGTTTATCCTGCAACCACTGGTACATAATTCATTGATTGGGTTAGAGAATTAAATAACAAAGTAGCCACTTGGAACCATTTCCTTCTATCATAGCTATTCTCTAAGAAATCCCAATATGCAAGTTACTTGAACATTTCTGTCTAGTGTTGTATACCCTAATAAGCTTTGCTACTTAAGGAATATCCAACAAAGAAACCTTCATCACTCTTGCCATCAAACTTGCCCAAATTATCTAAGGTATTAAGAATAGTAACATGACATCTAAAAGGTTTCATGAAGCCTATAGTTGGTTTAAAACCTCTAAAAGATTTGTCATAAGATTCTGTGTTATGAGGCTTAACTATTAAGACCCTATTCTGTACATAGCAAGCAGTAGAAACTGCTTCTGCCCAAAATGTGGTAGGTAACTTAGAGTCAGCTAACATTGTTCTAGCAGCCTCAATGAGTGTCATATTCTTCCTTTCAGCTCACTTACATTTTGGCTGAGGAGTCCCTACCTACACTATATTCTCCTTTTAATAACGTTTTCCGCTACAGAAATCATCCATCACTTTAGTTTTAAATTCTGTCCCATTATACACTTCTGATTATTTTTACTTTTCTTGAATCCATCTGAGTTTTTCTACTTCTTTGATAAATTATTTTAAATATCTCACTTGTTTCATCCTTATTTGTTTAAAACAAAGGGGGGGACCGTGGGAACCCATGAAAACTACTATAATCATCAGTGACTACTAAACAGTATTTTTTATGCATTAAACAACTAACAAAAGTTGAGACCAAAAAGCTCCAATGTTCAGCATAAATAATGGCTTAGTAAGTAGAGTTAAAGGCCTCTGACTACAAGATGCTCGTGTGTTGCTTGCCATTTAAGCAGGCAACACATGTTTGGTCATTCTCAAATCTTTTTAAGGGCAGATCTCTTACAAGATTTTCTTGACAAGTTTATTAATATTTTAAAATTTATATGACCAAGCCCTTCTATGCCATAAGCATGATTCTCAGATTTAGCCTTTCTTCAACTAGGCAATTTAAATATCTTTAGGAACTATGTTTTTCATATCAAAACTGTACATGTTATCCTGTCTAGGAATTTTAAGAAGTATCAGATTTTCATCAGGCAACTTAAAATTAGGAGTAGGACAAGAACATTCCAGAGTTAGTAAAAGAACATGTTCTTTTTGTCACAACATAAGAGAGACACTAAAGAGGTTGAACTTTAACTCATATGCGGAAAGTATACATCATCAAAATCAAGATATCATTTTAATAGTACCTATTTGCCAGTAATGACTGCCTCCAAAACGGCCTCTACCAAAAGTAAACATAACCCTCCTTCAAGAGTTTTGCAATCTGAAAGAAAGGCTATGTGTTCCAGTCAATCCGTGCCTTGTAAGGCATCTACTATCAACAAAGCCATTAAACCATTTATTATGAATTCTCTGCACATAAAACTGATGAAGTTAGTTTTACTTTGGGGACCCAAGCCATTACTTGACTTTGATCTGCCGTCAGCATCGAATGTCGTTATATTTATAGAAAACCAGTGATGCACCATGGGTTATATGGGTTCTCCAAACCTAACACACTGAGGGACTTAACACAATAAACCCCCTTTGCCCTGACAGTATTAACATTGAATCTAAATGGCCTACCATTATTACCCCTTTGATTAAACATCCTTTTTGGTAATGCTGTCTCTTTGTAAAAGAGCCTGTGAACAGTGTGATTGTGCTTGTATTTTGAAAATATAGTCCTTTTGGTGTCTAGCACAATGAATTGTTGATTTGGGTGAGTCATATAAGAAGGCCTAACAGTATTAAAAGACCTAGCAGTACTAAAAGGTCTACCAGTGTTAACAGACCTAACAGTATTAACTGGTCAGCATTTAAAATATAATAGGCCAGTCTTCCATTATAAAACTGCTCTGGAGCCCATATGTTTGTGTCACTGGGATGAGAGGGTTTTAGCATAGTAGTCATAAATCCTTTTTGTTAGAATTATTTTCTACTATACAAATTCTTTTCCTCTGTTGGTTAGGACAGCTGTATTGAATGTGATCAAAACTTCCACAGATAAAACATGCCATTGTTTCTTAAACACGAAAGTTTACATCCTAACTGATTGGATTTTTGACCATTCCAGTTCCTTTGGTTCCCCCTAGGTCTTAGTGACCTGTACATCTCTGCATACCTAACTGACCTTTTAACATGTTTAACAAACTCTTTCTTAGTAGCAGTAGGTATAACAGTTTTCTTTTCAACCATATAGGGTTGGCTTTATCACATCCTCATCATCTGACACCCAATCTACATTAAATGCAGCACCATTATTCTCTTTAACTTTCTTAGGTTTCTACTCCCTAACTATGAAAGTAGAAAAAAAAAAACTTATTCTATATCCAATCTTTGTCTACCTTAAGTAAAGACTTAATAGAGCTAGTTTCAGTATCAGTTATTTGATGTTGTTCCAAAGAGTTATCAGTATTCTCTTTAGAATTTTCTGACTCATTAATCACAGACCAATGGGTAGTCTATAACTAAATCCCTAGGACCATACTCATATCCCCAGGTCTTTGAATCATACAAGACCAGAATAAGATAAGTCTAAAGTGTTGGTCTATTAAGAATATGAAAATGATGTAGGGGACAGCATGATAACCTACTCCTTTCTTGCTTTTGTCAGTTATCTGACTTTCTAACATTTTCACTTAATCCATAGCAAGATTTATCAAACTTTGTCAATCTAACTCAACCCTCTTTTTCTTCTTTAACTTTTTCAAGTTCACCACCCTAAAGTAATCCATCTGATATTCCTTTGCTACCATCACATCTTTTAAGTAAGCAATTTTCCTCAGAGAAACGAATTCAAGGTTCTCGTATATTAGTAAATTTGACCTTCTAAAGTTGCTAAACCTCTTTTGTATGTAGCTGCTTTAAAATCAGTATCACTTAATTTAACAAGCAAATCATCATACTGTTTCTTTAGAGCTTCATAGTTTTTCAGACAATTTTTTGAACAAGATTTATCATTTTTTACCTCAGAATCTGAGAATGCCATGAGAGCCATGTTTGCCTGAATTTCTTCCTCTGCCATGTCACTCCAATCAAATCCAGCACCATCTAACACAACAATGGCTTTTTCAGAAGCACTTCAAATCGATGACTGCCTTTTATTGAGCTACCTTGATTCCAATTTTTCTGATTGTCTTACTCTAGGTGCTCTGCATTCTCTGCAAAATGATCCCCATTTTTATGGCATTGAACATTCTACCTTTGGGATTAATTCATATCCAACAGTGTTGCATCCATCAATGATGAAATTATTCCTTCCAGTCTCTGATAAACATATCTTGCCCTCATGCTTAGTAATGGCCATATTCCTTTTGAAATCCATTTATTGTCCATTCCAAAACATCAACATGAAGTGCTTCAAGATCTTCATGAACTAGTTGTGATCCTTTTGGTTGATGTGGATAGAAAAGGCATTATACTGTGGCATCACTAAAGCTAGCATATTTGGTGTTAAAAATGATTAGTACTGGCAGTAATAACCTCTGTGGTAGCAGTAACAACTTCAGGGTTAACAGTATAATATTATTAGTACTGGGCTTTGCACGCTAAAAGTAGAACCCAATGCCAAGTTTTATCATCATTGCATGCAACAAGCAGATTTTTTAACCTTCATGTTCAACAATTTTTTAAAATGTTGTACTAACTCAACTAAAACCCAACGTATCAAAATCAGTATTTTTCATCCCAAGCACCCCAATAGAATCCATAACATAAGGTAAGCTTCCTAAAAAATTTCAACATTTAGATCTTCTGAGGAGTAAACACACCCAGAGATTTGTCAATCTACTAACAAGTCCTTTGAAGCCTGTTTAAAAGATTAGAATCAAGTGAATCTGAGCATGAAGCACTACAAGTTTTCAAGACTATTGTTATAACAGAGCCTTCCTGTGTCTTCTTTGTTGCTTGCATATCCCTCACCAATCCGATGCTTTAATGTGCAGCAAACATTGATTAGAGGCAACAAACATACAAGTCGAAAGATAAGTTGATGTACATTGGGCAGTGTCATGAGCCAGTCGACTTCATGAGCTGAAATATCATTGCATTTTAGACGTCTATTTCCTCAATAGTAAGTAGGCATAATCATCTTTGTGTGTCTGTTAGTATGTACCAATTTCTGATGATTTGTTACAGTTATGGTACCCATGAATTCCATACTCAATGACCTCCCATATAGCATAATCTCTTGGATCTGAAAACACTGATTGATCCTGATCTCCCACATCGCATAATCACCGAGTATTGATGTCATGGGAAGTACATAGCCAAATATTGGTTCTGATGAATGTCTCCAACTAGTAGCCATTACATCAAGATCAAAGTTTTCCTCCAAAGCACAGTCTCTGATACCACTTGATTGATCCCAAGCCTATAATTGTTGCATTTACATATGAAAGTGTTTGTTACCTAGGTGAAAGAATCCAAAAGTAACAATATGGGTTAGACTTATGTTTATAATCAAAGTTTATGTGGAATCAACACTTTTGATACTATAGAGGTTATTTAACAATGTGAAACAGTACCAACAATGAACAATGAATAAATAACAAAACGCTTCAATATTGATTTTTATCCATCATACGAGTACTCTTGTAGTACTATGGTTACAACCCTTGAAATGCTTATACGTTCTTTCACTAGAGATGTATCTCTATCTCTTCAAACGTAATCAAACCTACCTATGATCTCCTTTTTATACACCACAAGGAGTCTTTACAAGATAACTACCATAACTTTTAAGATCAATTACAATTATAAATCATATACAAGATCTGCCTTAAAATATAAAAATATCATTCCATATTATAAGAGCTCATAGCATCCGTAACTTCCAAGTGCCAAGCGTCGCTGACCATCCTCAGTATTAACCTTTTTCTCTAGCAGTAATTAACTAAACTCTGACTAGTACTAAGTTTATACTTGCGAGGTACTAACTCTATTATGTACTGTTATTAAACCCTTGCAGTATTAACTCTGATGAACGATTTATCCCAAGATTGTAGCTTCTGAATAATCTAAGGCTTAGAATTCAGTGTAAAAAGTGAATTAAGCCATAAAATTGATCAGTCACAATCTTTTAGGATTGAATTTTTATTAAACTCGAGATTACATTACTGAATCTGTTAGTTTAGCCAGTTTATATCATGTGCACAGGTTAAGTTTCCAAAACGGTTAAGTCCCAACGGGTCAAAATCGGTAGTCAGACAAAAAGTCAGAACTCAGTAAAGTGTTTAATGTGTGAAAATCAATTTAATTGTTTGTGTTGTGAAAATATGGTTGTAATCATGTTGTGGCTTCATGATTATTGTGTGAATGTCTGTTAATAAACAAAATGATCGTGTCTAAAGTCTGCTGAAAATCTGACAAAGTAATTTTGTCAGAAGAAACAATTTTGTCATGAATATCTATGCTATGTATCATATATGTCTAATTCTTAATTGTAGAAATTCGGATGTGTATGACGTTTACCGAGTTTGATGTTTATCGAGTTTAATTAATTGACTTCAGGTGGTAATCCAAAAATGATAATATAATACAATGGATTGAGTTTGGTTTTTCATATGTCAAAAAGAATCATTGTTTGTGAAACTCAGTAATAGTCAAAAAGTCAAACTCGGAAAGGTCAAAAAGTCAAACTCAGTAATACTAAAAAGTCAAAATTCAGTGAAAGTACGTTTGTGGAAACGTGAAGGTGTTTTGAGAAAGAAATAATGTTGATGATTCATGCTTATGATGTTTAATGCTTAAATGTCTGTGGAATAATAAGATCAGTTTCTCAAGTGTGGTGAATAATTTTGAAAAAGAAATCAAGTTTTTATGAATTCTGAGCTATGGGTCATATATATCTATTCGTAATTGTTTAAGTGGACTAAGTCATGTCCGGTTTAGGCCGTTTTCTGCAATGAACAGAATGAGGAGTGAGTGACTTAGTGTCCATTCAGTTGTGGGTTTGAGATTACCTGATTCTATGTTATCATTATAAAGAAAGTTTTTGTCAAAAGATTTCTGGAAAAAGTTCTCAAAATCTGTTATTGTGTCAAAATGATACTCTTTCACAAAACAATTTTAAGAAGTTGAATGATTTCTCTTTAATTTTTCATAAAAGAGTCTTGATTTAAATCAAAAGAGAAATTTTCATCATTCTTGAAAGAGTATCATGTCACAAAGAATTTCTGGTGAGGATATTCTAAAAACAGAAAGAGAGAGCTAAATCCATACGCGAAAAAGCAAATCAAAAGTGTGTTCGAAAAAGAATTGCCAGAACACACAAAAATGGTAAATCAAAAGAATAAAGCGTATGGCATGTGCTAGAAAAAGCAAGAACGAGCACATGGGAAAGAAACTGATCAAAAATATGTTCAAAAAGAATTGCCAGAACATATAAAACAGACAGAGTGGAAAAAGACAAAAATGTCAAATGAATTGTTTGTTATCTAACATCTCAATTGTATTCATTCAGTAATCATCATGGCACAACAACAACATGCAGCTGATGTTCATCCAGATGAACTGTGCCCTCCAAACAAAAGATATGATCTTATGGATGCTAACAAGAAAGTTGATCTCGAGCATGTGCAATGCCCACCGGAAAGCAAAATTCTGACGAATATCATCAAGAATCATCCATTACGATTCAGCATTGCAGCTTCTTCATCCGTACCATGGATTTATATGGCACAGTTCTGGCATACTTTGAAGGAAGACGGATCAAAGTATAGGCTCAAGTTTATGCTGGACAAGAAAGAACTTACTCTTACACTGGATGACTTCAGAACAATCTTTCATCTTCCACAAGCAACTGACAACAATCATAATTCATTCGTGCCACCACCATCATTTTCTGACATGGTTCCATTCTACAAACAAGTATTGGGATTTACAATGGAGCTGAAGACATCATCAAGTTTCAAGACAACTGGTCTTCTGCAGCCATGGCAAACGTTATGCAAGATATTCTCCAAATGCTTGACAACACGTGTCACTGGATGGGATCAACCGCCGTTGCAGATAATGCAAATGATGTATTGCTTTGTCAATAACATTCATGTGGATTATGCAGAGTTACTATGGGAAGGACTTTACTATTCGCTTCATCATCCAACATCTTCGATTCCATATCCAAGATTTACAAAGATCATTGTCAGTCATTACATGACTATCTTTCCTGACATCTCAAGACGTGCTCGAGACAAGTATCACAACTTGCAAGATGATGATATCATGAAGAATATTTTTAATTCAGGAAGACACAAAGACAAAGTTGGAATGCAGATACCAGCTTGGATGATCACTGAAGAAATGAAGCACACGGAGCATTATCGGATGTATGCGGAGGTGTTTGGGATAGATGTTCCTCTGACTCAGTCACAGCCGACT
This sequence comes from Tanacetum coccineum, assembly GCA_026074375.1. NCBI lineage: Eukaryota > Viridiplantae > Streptophyta > Magnoliopsida > Asterales > Asteraceae > Tanacetum > Tanacetum coccineum. The sequence goes on from BQNB010017183.1 coordinate 31,233, forward strand.
GAGTCTACCCAAGGAACGCATAGGACACCTAGCGCCCCTAGGTCACCTAACCCTAATAAGGAAGCAGCAGAGTCAAGTGCTCTAAGACGATCAACTGTGATTCGTCTTCGTATCCCTGAAAGGAGATCCACACTTCTTACACCACCAGCTCCAGTGCTAAATGTTGACAAAGCAGATGAGATGATTTTACAAGATACATTACAAGTTAGTCTTGCTGAGCATAAAAGTCGTGAGGAGCAGGAAGCAAGAGAAAATATGGCATTGATTGATGAGCACTTGGCATATGAAGAAATTGAAAAGATGGTGGATGGACAAGAGAATGTTGTTGATGATAGTTCAATCCCTAGGAATGATGAATCAAATATTCCCGGTACTAAGATAGAGCCCAGGAGTAATAAGGAAAGTCCGGAGGTGGAGATTACTAAATATAAGGAGGTGGAGATTACTAAGGAGACTCTAGTGGTGGATATTACTAACATTGTTATACCAGTGAATGTAAATGATGAAGATGAAAAAAATAACTGATGAGGTGTATGAATTAAAGAGAAGGGAGAAAGGGAAGATTATAGAGGAGACTAGGAATTCACCAATCCCCACACCAATTAGATCTCCCAGGATTCATACTAATCTCGTATCTTTGGATACTGAGAAACTCCAGTAATTGACGGATACTCATACTACATCATCATCAAGTTCACCTCACACAAAGTTATCTAAAACTAATCGACTTTTATCATTGTTCAAGACAAAACCTACTCGCTTCAAACGCTACAAGAGCTTCTTTCAGGAGTTACAGGGATGTTATGGTTACTTGTTTGCACATCTACGGGCGAGGTTTATGCCAAGGAAGTCATTCGATACACTTACTGATAATCTTCATGATGTAATGGTTGAGACATTACCCACTATGGTAGATAAACACATTAAGGAGCAAGTTATGAAGCAAGTTCCTGAACAAGTTCCAGTGTATGTTGCGGAAGGGTTGATTCTGGAGAGGCAAAAGGCTAAGAAAGAGACGGAAAGATTGATTGCTAAAGCTATTCTGCAGGAATGTGGAAATATTCAGGCTCAAATTTCAACACAAATTGAGAATGCAATTGCCAATGTCATCCTTTCTCAAGTTGATGCATCCGTAAGAAGTTATATGTCTCGACATATTCTTCATGTTCATCCGGCTCAATCATAAACATCCTCTGTTCCAGATCAACAATATATGTCACACCCCCAGACGGGGCCTGGACGGAATACGTGTCCGGAGGCGTGACTTTATTGAGCATCTCAAGTTTGAACAAGAAATACGATACTACAAACTGAATGTAAGAAACTCTGCTGTTCGCTAAGGATCAGGATTATGAACTATGCTGATGCTCATCCTGAGGGGGAGAATAGTGCAATCAAAGCGGCAGAAGACATCGGAGTATGAAAGCATATTGTGTCCTAAAGAGTTCATCATTGGATAAGTTTTTCAAGAGTAAAATGAGGATACAAGCTCATCCACATTAGTAATCAAGAGCAAGATTGATGATTATGATTTTTTGACTGATCTTTATGCTTCGGACGATGATGAAATTCAACAAAGCAAGTATCACAAGTCATTATGGAAGAAGTGTCGCTAACCCATTTGATGGCTAAGCTTGAGAAAGATAGTGATGAGATGTTGAGACAGAGATGTACTTCAGGAGAAATGGCATCGTATCACATTGATTAAGATGAGAATTCTTAAAGAGTGACATTGTTTGGGCAAGTGAAAAGAATCTGTCTTCCAATCATAAAAGACCAAACCATTAGTTTCATTAGCTTATCAAAAAGTTCTGAAGCTTTAGAATTATCTTGATAATCAGATCTTTTGTATTTGTGAATGGAAATTCTAGGACGAGAAGATAGTATAGTAATTCACAAGTTTCTAGCATTATCTTCAACGATGATGATATTGAAGAGCGAATTCTGATGGTGGAATAAGTGTGTAAAGAAATTTATTTACTTTGCTGATATGGTTGTGAACATTGGAAGAATATCATGCAAAGATCTTTACATAAGGAATATGAAAGAGCCTGGGACAACCAAAGGAATAGGATTATTCAAACGCAAAAATCATTTCACAGTCATCAAGACATATTAGGAATTAGGTCATGAACACAAGTTTATCATAGAGATTGTTGCAAGGAGAGCTAATAATTGCATCGTATCAATTACCGAGCCTGATTATAAGAATCTTAACAAGAACGATATTGAGGACATATACTTGTTGATTATAAATGGCAAGGTACCTGATTATGCAGATACATGATTTGCTCATGTCTATATCAGATCTTCTTTAAAGTTTCAGTGATATGGGAAAAGAGTCATGACTTCCATTGGAATTGAAAGTGGTCTCAATAGAAGGTTAATTCACTTCTCCAACAATGACTTTCCCAGAAATTGAAGATCATGAAATGTTCTCTATCATCTATGAGCCTGTGCATGGATTTATTTACAAGAATAGAAAGAAAGAGAAACGGGTGATGAGACATTCAGAGATTCATAAGTTTTGTGATGCAATGTTAAACAGAGTGTTAGAAGGTCTGAAGAGTTATTTTATGAGTCAAGTATGGGAATATCGTACAAAAAGATCTCACAAAGATTTAAAACAGAATACAGGAACGTTGTTTTTTAAAGAAGAGATAGAAGAAAATTTGAAGCATTGAAGGCAGATGTGAAGGTAGGAGATGTACTGTGCATGGAAGGCCGCTTAGATCAAGAAGATAACGCCTGAATAATTGACCCTAAGGGGGAGATTAATTAGGATCATTTAACGGTGTCAGATTATGTGGTTTTTGTATTATTTAAGTAATTAGTGTTTCTTTAAATACTGACAAAAGTAGTTTGTAATAGGTATATTATGCTAAAAGAATGAAATAGTAATTACACAAAGTCTGGGATCGATGTGACAAGTTATGGGAAAATAAGGAAGGAAGGCCTCCTTCCATTAACTAATAATACCCCTTAATCTTCAATAGAGGGTGATGCACTGGTAAGCAAACTCGTACACTTTCCCTTCTTTCATTTCACTTGAATTTTCATTTTTTATTGACTTCTTACTATTATCTTCTATGCATACAATGTTGATAGATTGATTCAATATTAATGTGACCTATCTAGATATTGTTTATTCAGAGGATGATGAAGATGTTGGTGTAGAGGCTGACATAAACAATTTGGATACATTTATGCATGTCAGTCCTATTCCAACTACAAGAATACACAAAGATCATCCAGTTGAACATTATTGGAGACTGAATTCAGCACCTCAACAAGAAGATATGACAAAGAATTTGGAAAGAACGGGTTAGTTTAGTTCTGTTCAGCAAAGAAAACAACATTAAAATGACTTTAAAATTTTTGTTTGCTTGCTTTTTTCACAAGAAGAACCTAAAAAGGTAATTCATGCATTTAAAGGATCCAAGCTGGATAGAGGCTATGTAGGAGAGCTTTTATTCAAGCTTTAAGAAGTATGACCTGGAGGATTTACCCAAATGATAAAAGGCATAGAGGGCACGTAAGAATAGGTTTACAGAAACAAGAAGGTGAAGAGCATTGTGATAAAGAACAAGCAAGTTGGTTGCTACGGGTACACACATGCAGATAGGGATTGACTATGATGAGTGTTTGCCCTGTTGCCAGAATTGAAGCAATTAGGCTTTCTTAGCCTTTGCCTAAATTTATAACAGACTTTTGTGGTGTAAGGATTGGTCGCAAGAGTGCTTTCTTTATGGTACGAATGAAAAGGAAGTCCAATGTTTGTCAACACAAGAATTAAGTCTAGCACTTCCCTGACAGAGTATATAAAGTAGAAAAGGCACTTTATGGACTGCATCAAGCTCCCAGAGCTTGGTATGAAACATTTTCAACTTTTTTGTTGTATAATGGGGTTAAGAGAGGAAAGATAGACAAGACTTTGTTTATCAGAAGGGACAAAGGTGATATCAAGTGTATGTAGATGATATCATTTTTGGCTCTACAAAGAAGTCATTATGCACGAGTTTAAGAAGATGATGCATAAGAAGTTTCAAATGAGTTCTATGGGTGAACTACATTCTTCTTTAGGATTGCAGGTAAAGCAAGCAGGAGGATGTTGAGGATGAGGATTTTTATTAGTCAAGAAGTATGTGACAGATATTTTGAAGAAATTTAGTTTTACTGATGTCAAGACAGCAAGCACACCTATGGAAACTCAAAAACTTTTGCTCAAGGATGAAGATGGTGAAGAAGTGGATGTTCATTTATATAGATCAATGATTGGTTCATTGATGTATCTTATTTTCAGACCTGGATATTATGTATGTAGTGTGTGCCTGTGTAAGATACAAGTAACTATAGTGTCACAATTCATGTGTAAAAGAATTTTTAGTGGGACTTAAAAGGTAACCATAATTGGGCTTTGGTATCAAAGATTTACCTTTTTGTTTTAGTAAGCATACAAGCTAGTGATTATGTGGAGCAAGTTGGATAGGAACGTCACAAAGAGGTTATTAATTCCTTAGGTTGAGATGGATTTCATTGGCAGTGCAAGAAGGATTGGTGGTTCGCTAAATCCATAACAGAGGTTAGACTTATGTAGTTGTTCAAGTGTTGTGGCAATTGCTTTGATTCAAATCAATTCGTTGATTATGGTTTATCTTTATGCATACAAAGATCTATATTGCTAATGGTACTATAGGCATAGTTAAGAACTATTTTTCATCAAAAATAAAGACATTGAGAATTAGTCATCAGCTTTTATCAGAGATTCCAATGAAAAGAAGCTAATTCAAATGATCAAGATTCATACTGACAAGAATGTTGCAGATTTGCTTACAAAAGCATTTGATGTAAGTAGATTTCAATATTTGATTGCTAGTATTGGAATGCTCAATCTTTAAAGTATCGATTAAGAGAATGGTGAAGTAAAAGAATTGAGAGAATTTATGAGTTGAAAAACAGAAAGAGAGATGTGTAATAAAAATAGATAGAGTGATTTGGTGAATAAAATAATTGAGAGAATTTGTGAGTTGAAAAATAGAAAGAGAGTTGAGTGAGATAAAAACAGATAGAGTGATTTGGTAAGAAAAAGAATTATGAGAATTTGTGAGTTGAAAAACAGAAAGAGAGATGTGTGATAAAAACAAATAGAGTGATTTGGTAAGAAAAATAATCGAGAGAATTTGTGAGTTGAAAAACAGAAAGAGAGATATGTGATAAAAACAGATAGAGTGATTTGGTAAGAAAAATAATTGAGAGAATTTCTGAGTTGAAAAACAGAAAGAGAGATATGTGATAAAAACAGATAGAGTGATTTGGTAAGAAAAAGAATTGAGAGAAGTGGTGAGTTGAAAAACAGAAAGAGAGTTGTTTAAAAACAGAAAGAGCGGGACTGTGTGTAAAAAGCATTGAGAGAACTTCAAAATTGAAGAGAGGTTTGTGAGCTAAATGTTAATTTGATGCTGGAAAAGCTAATTAGAAAGAATTGGAGTTAATGCTGCGTGATTCAAAGTTAATGCTGCCTAGCATAAATTACTGCTGTAGAAGAATGTTATTCCACTAAGCAATAAAACTTACTACGGTGGGGAATGGTTGTAAAAAAAAAAATTGATGCTGCTAGGTATAAAATTACTACTGCTGTTGAAAGTTATGTTCTAGGATATTACAACTGCTTGAAAGTTAATGTGCTTGGCATATTACAACTGCTGAAGTGAAGTTGATGTTTTTTGTTGGGGTAGGTTTCATAAATACTTCGATTAAGGGTTTCATTCACTCATTTAATCGATTTTATTCAATTATATACTCTGTAATCACAAACCCTAACTCAATTTCATCATTCATCATTAAAAACCATCACAATGACGACCTTACAGTTTGCTGATACTTACAATTTAGTCACATTTTTGGCTAAACCCACTAAAAGTGAGGGATTTGAACAAGTTGTTGATTTTCTGAATGCACACACCATAAAGTATGCTTTAACCGTTAATCCCACCATATATACTTCATGTATTGAACAATTGTTGGTTACTTTTTCACAAACTTGTAACTTCCCACTCTCTCTCTAATCTAACTTTCTTTCCTTGTTTCTCTCTCTAAGATTTCTATCTTATTTTCTAGCATCTTGGTATAATTAGTGTTGTGTAATGGATTAACTAGTGGGATAACATAGTTAGACTCAAGATGCTCTACGTCTTTCTGTGGATCCTCCTTTCGCTGTCTACTTTCTTACGGATCATATCCCTGAATCTTGCCCCGTTCTCTCTTCCTAAGGGTAAGGCATCCATTAATTCTTTACTAACACAAATGAAATTTTAGCCACTGTCAAACGAGTATCTTTTTATTTTGAAAGTTTCTACATGAACTCTTGGTGGGTCATACTCTTCTATGTTGATTCCAAGTTCTCGCCTTTCCTCCTCTTCTGATTTTTATTCATCCCACCGATAGGTATTATCCCCTTGTACTTTCTTACAATTTTCCCATATATCATCTAGCATATGTCCTTTCTTTCCTATCCCTAATTCATATTCGTCTGCTAACTGGTCAACTTCAGAACGAACATCCACTTATAGTCGTCAAAACTCCTTTTTCGCGGGTCTTTTACTAGATCTTCTCGAAAACATTCAATTAGCCATGTTTTAAGTAGGGTTTTCTTAACTGGTTCGCTTACGTTTGTGTGTCCTAATTTTGTCAATAGCCAATCCTTGAAAGGGTAGTCCTTCGGTCTAGGATTGAGATTCTCCTGGACGGTGGTAAATCTTGAAGTGGGAGTGTTTGGATTGTTGTTACACCATTCCTCAAACCTATCATCCCAAATAAATTCTTTCTCTTGGTTTTCTTTGTATTTTACTAATAGGAACTCATGAAATGATAAACCTCCCCCGTTTATTCTTTTCTTATCATCATCATGGTAACATTACCATTTTTTATAACTTTTTCTTCATCCATTATATAAATCTCAGGACCTCCATTACATTCTCTTAGGTTTGGGCCACATATCGGCCAAAATTTAAGTTCTCCCTTCAGAATTTGTTTAACCGGTTTACAGAAGTGTGTGTTAGGGAGGTTTATATCAAATTTAAGTTTTCTCGGCTTCTTGCAACTTCATCTTTGCTCCCGATTACAATAATTGTTCTCATTATGCAAATCGTTAGTTTTTTCAACCCTAGATGATGCATCTGATGAAGTATGAAAGGTATACTCACTATTAGAGGTTGAGTTTATCATATAAATCTCTCCTGTGAGGGTTGTGAAATTATGAATCTTTTTGTTCATATTGAAGGTAACTCTGTCACCTCCAATTCCTAAGGAGATTTATTTATTAAAGACATCTATTTCTGCATGAATTGTCACTAGAAATGGTCTCCCAAGCATCATAGTTTCATTACGTGTGTTTAGCATATCCATAACCACAAAGTCTCATGGGAATAAAAACTTGTCGATCTTGACAAGGACGTTCTCAACTATTATGATAGGAGATCTTTTCGTCATATCTGCCATTTCAACTAGCATGTTAGTTTTCTTTAGTTTAGCCAATTTTAAGTGTTCAGACATGATCTTGGGTATGACATTAACACTGGCGCCTAAATATGCCATAACATAAAAATTTAAACATCCAATAGTGCATGGAAGAGTAAAATTTCCAGGGTTCATCTCTTTTGGTGGAAATTGACATGGCAAGACTTTTGAAGACACGACATTTTCTTGAACAATCTATGTGCAATTGTCAAAGGATACCTCATGTTGTCCGTATATCGTGGGGTGTCTTTTTGTCGGCTTATACTGCTTTGCAGTGATCAAATGATGAATTGTGTTGATCCTAACTTAAGATCTATTCTTTAGCTTGTAAAGAGTATGTTACCTTGGATAAATCCAAAATAACAATGGTAGAAACTTTGTGTGTATATTAAAGAGTATGCGGAATCTACTCTTCAATACTTAAAAGAATTATGAATGTAACAGTAAATATAAATGAACAAAGGTGTAACAAAAAGCTTCAATATTATTAAGATCAATAATACGAGTACTCTGTCTAGTACTAGGGTTTACAACCTTGAAGCTATGAATATCTAAATCGTATATGAATGTATATATCTAACAATATGCCCTAGGACCTCCTTTTATACACCAAGGAGTCCTACAAGGCTTACAATACTTTCCTAACATATCATGATCTTTTCTATAAACAAACATAATCTCTTAAACAAATAAGTTATACATATCTTCTTTACAAATAACTAATACTTATCTTCGTAAGTATTCTTGTTCTCCAATCAATCTTTATCTCTTCTCTGATAAGCTTTTGATCTTATCTCTGTCAGCATAAACCTTCCAGCAGTTGTAATCACTCAGCAGTTGTAACTGAGCACAAGCAGCATTAACTACTTAGAAGTTTACTCTAGCAGTACTAACATACACTAGCAGTACTAACTTTTGTACTAGCAGTAGTAACTACTTAGTATATTTTCAGTCTTCATCTCTGAGCAGTCTTAACTTCTACTAGCAGCAGTAACTTAATACTAACAGTAGTAATATATACTAACAGTAGTAACTAGCAGTAGTAACTTTTATACTACCAGTACTAACTACTTAGCATAATTTTCATTAGTATCTTTAACAGTATTAAGTTATGCTTGACAACACTAATATATACCTGAGAAGTAGTAATTCTAAGAATCATATTGAAGTTCTTTAATCCCAACATCGCTTTATGGCAACTATGTTATTCGAGCTGGTTTTTATCACAGCAAAACTGACTTGTCTCTTTTTATCTTTCACAAAGGGCCAGACACAGCTTACTTACTACTATATGTGGATGATATCATTCTTACAGCTTCTTTTACTTCGCTCATGCAACGTATCATCTCTTCGCTACATGTAGAATTTGCTATGACAGACCTTGGCCCACTGAATTATTTTCTCGGTATATTTGCTACGCGTACTACCGCTGGCATATTCTTGTCTCAGACGAAATATGCTACCGAGATTCTTGAGCGGGCGCAAATGCTTAATTATAACCCTTGCAGGACCCTAGTTGACACCAAAAAGAATCTTGGACCTGAAGGATCATCCGTCACTAATCCTACTTTATATCGCAGCCTTGCCAGAGCACTTCAGTACCTCACCTTTACCCGACCCGATTTCTCATATGCAGTCCAATAGTTATATCTTTACATGCATGATCCTTAAGAACCACGCCTTAATGCTATGAAACATGTTCTCCGTTATCTTCGAGGAACTATTGATCTTAGATTATAGCTATTTCGGTCTGCTACATCACAGCTTATTGCCTACTTTGATGCTGACTGGGCAGGTTATCCTGCTACGCGCCGATCTAATTCTGATATTGTGTTTTTCTTGGTGACAACCTCCTGGCGTGGTCTTCCAAACGCCAGGACACGTTGTCTCGTTCTAGTGATAAGGCTGGATACCGTGGGGTTGCAAATGCTGTAGCTGAGACATCTTGGATTCACAACCTTCTTCGTGAGCTCCATACCCCTCTTTTCACAGCAACCTTGGTCTACTGTGATAATATCATTGCTGTATACATGTCTGCAAACCCGATGCAACATCAGCGCACTAAATATATAGAGATTGACATTCATTTTGTTCGTAACAAAGTAGCAGCAGGTCATGTTTGAGTTCTTCATGTCCCTTCTTGATTTTAGTATGCAGATATCTTCATAAAAGGACTCCCATACCCATTGTTTGCTGATTTCAGATCCAGTTTGAGCGTTTGCAAATCTCCTGCTGCAACTCTGGGGGCGTATTAGAGTACATATTATATTTTATATTCAGAGTAATCGGCCCATTGGCCCAAGCCCAGTTTGTATAGCTTCTAGGGCAACCCATAGTCTAGAAGGTTCCTTTGTATCTTATATATAGGTCGATTGTTATCAATAATAGTCAAGCAATCAATCCAATCAATATCAATTTCCCTTATCTTTTAATGGCATCATATTCGAGTTGCTTTCTAGTAGAGACTGGTTGAGACGGGTTACCAATCATGTTTGCTAATGGATGATCCTTAGTCCATTTACCAATCAGTTCTAATGGAGAGTGAGAGGACTGCACATTTGACGACGATTCTTGTGAAGTAGAAACATCATGAAGAGGTTCATGACATGGATCATCAAAGTGTGAATTTGGTATCAGTTCTTCAACTCCTTGTGAGATGATTGAGGATTGTTGTTGTTGGTTAGTTGATGAAGTACTTGATGAAGGTGCATCTTGATCAATGGTAGTTGATGAAGGTGTAGCGGCTATTTCAACAGCTCTTGGTGCACCAGCTACTAGAACTGGAGAAACATCACTTGATGGAGTATTGAAGTATTCATCGAACATGGGTTGGAAAAAATGATCCCAATCATTTCTTGTTGGTGGATTAAAAGGTTGTTGAGGAACAGGGTTTGATACGAGTCCTGAACTGGATGTTACAGGAGTCATTAATTAAAGCCCGGGTCTTGAACTGAATTATTCAAAATCCATGACTGTCAGCTCATCGAACATTACATGAATGGTTTCCATGATTTTCTGGGTTCCCTGGTACAGATTTTGAAAGCTTTCTTTGCAAGCGCGTAACCGACAAAAATACCAATATCAGCCTTTGCGTTTAGTTTACCTAAATCTTCACTGTCATTGGTCGGATAACAGAGTGAACCAAAGACATGAAGAAACGATAAATCTGACTTCTTGTCGTGCATCAGCTCATATGGAGTCTTGTTGTATCAGAGACGAATCATGAAACATTTTTTGGTATAATAAGTTGTATTGATTGCTTCGGCTCATAGAAATAATAGAGCATTTGAAAATATCACCATTGTATGAGCAACTTCTACTAAAGTCCGGTTTTGTCTTTCAATAATGCCGTTCTGTTAAGGAGTGCGAGCAACAGATGTTTGATGCGAGATGCTGACATTTTCATAAAATTCACGAAGAGTCTTATTGACAAATTCAGTTCCATTATCTGTTCTAACATTACGGACTGTGGCATTCAAATAAACTTGAATATTTTTTATGCATTTGATGATAGCTTTAGGAGCTTCATCCTTTGATCTCAGAAATTTAACCCAATTAAATCGTGAGTAATCATTGACAATTACCAAGATGTACTTTTTCTCATTAATGCTCTCCACACGCATCAGGCCATAAAGATCCATATGCAGAAGATAAAGTTTCTCTTGGTTAGTGTCTTCAGCTTTGGGTTGATAAGAGGATTTCTTGATTTTACATAACGTACATGCTGAATAGAGATGATCTTTCTTAAATTTAAGCTTTGGAATGCCTCGTGCAAGACCGTCTTTGGCAAGTTTATTTAGAGTACCAAAGTTAAGATGTGATAACCGATAATGCCATAACTATCTCTTAGTCTTTGAAGCTTTTGATAGTAAATAGATCGAAGAAGTCTTTAACATGTCATTAAGAGAAATTGTGTACAAGTTTGTGTCTCTGGTTCCTGAAAGTAGATCAACACCGTCTAGATTCCGAATAAAGCAAGTGTTTTTCTAAAAAGCAACTTCAAGATATGAGTCACAAAATTGTCTAACTAAAAACAAGTTATGTTTGAGACCCTCTATATAATATACCTTTGAGATAGTTACATTACCCAGCTGATAATCACCATAACCCATAATCTTTGCAATCTGGTCATTTTCGAATCTAACAGTTCCCAAAAATTTACTGACGAAGTTCAAAGCTAAGAGCGATTTCCTGTCATATGTTTTGAGCATCCGGAGTCCAGATACCAAAGAACAATCTGGACAACCTGTCATTGACAAGAGAAGAAGAAGATACAACATTGATCACATCAAATAACGTCTATTTTATAGCATCGTTTATCCCATGATATTAACCCATTTTGTATAGTTATTGCAAACAAGATTTTGTTATCTTAATTGTTGATGGTTTAAGAAATTTCAATAATTATATGAAGTATTGGTGAAACATAGCAAAGGGCGCGCGTCTGGGAGCGTTAATGAAGAGATTTTGAAGAGTTAGATCTATCAAAGACCAATCGAGTATCCTTCCCATAGAATGATACGGGTATCCGTGGCATCAGCTCTCACGCAAAGACCACAAAAGGAATGAGATGAGTTTAACGTGTAAGTTTATACGCCTTATTCATGAACATCATATGTGTTTTAATTTCGCCGTAGTATTCATGAACCTTCACTATGCTGTTATTCAATTGTTTATTAATTACACGAAGATTCTGGAAGATTAATCGCATCGCAAACATGGTCCCTTATCGAAGAAAGCCCAAGTATGTCGTATCCCACATGATGGCTACGGCGTTATCGCAAACTGACTACAGACTATATAAATAGACGATCTAATAACTCTAAGGTTTTAGGTATGTAGGAAGCCGAATCCCTAACCAGCCAACTTGAAAGTCGACATAGAGGACAATTCAAAGAGGATGCAGGTCAGGGAAAACGTAGCCTCAGGATCATAGGGGGGGGCGGAAAAGCCGAGTGCGATTCGAGGTTTCTTCACTTTAATCGGGTTCATATATCAACGCCGTGTGTATTTTTACAATAATGTATGGGCTGATACCTTTAGGTATCAGCCATGTTTTATGAAGATATAATGTTTGGTTTTGTTTATCTTGATTGCTTTAATTTTATGTTGGATTGTATGGGTCTTTATGTTTATCATTTATATTCGTTTATGTGGCTTAAGTATGCGAGCCTATCATTCAACTGGGTCTTAGTCTAACATATTTAATGCAGCTACAACTTCGGTGTTTGTTGGGCGTGGAATAAAGAGGTTGGGATAGCTTTTCATATGTTGCAAGTTTATATTCGTGCGGAATCATAGGATCACAAAATATTGACCCTGTCTTTGGCCTTTAATTAGTGAGCTTAGTTGAGCCATAAGTGACCTTGGTATCAAACGGATCCGTTCTTTATTCATTGGTATAGAGAGGCACTCAGACGAGGTGGACTACTAGTAATATAGAAATCCGCCGCTTCCAGAGCTATGAGTGGGTGGTGGTCAAAGTTCGCGATGAGCGAGGTTTTAGTAACGATGCACCATTACTTAGATCTCATATAGATTTAGGATGACTAGTACATAAAGGAAGTTTTATGCGGAGTGCAGTTTCTAATTGTGGACAGGATTAGGTGTCATATGTCTTAGGAAGAGCAAGTACCGCCTAAGTCTCAGCAGGAATGATATGCCACCTTGAGAATAAGACAACTCATTGCACTTAAATAAATGTAAACTTGCATTCTATCGGATTATTCCATGGTTGATATGTTATCCTTAGAATAGTTCTCAACGTTCCTCTTATCGTTTGCTTGTCTTCTTGTGTGTACTTATTGCTTGATTATTCATGGTTGATACGTTTTCCTTACATTAGTTCTTGACCGCTTCTCTATCGTTTGTTTGTCTTCTTGTGTGTGTTTATTGCTTTACTTGTCATCAAAACCTTAGGTTAGATACACAAAACCGTGCCAGTCTCTCAGGCTGAAACCCCCCTTTTTGCATTAGTTTTAGGTTTAACTTAGATAACTAAAATACTGATAGAATTAGGAATTAACGCTCTCGCTCTTAGTGATCGACACCCTACTTACCAACGAAACTACAATTGACCGGGTACACTGCCCGTTAAAGTGTTGTTTTTAGGTTAAGTCGGCAAAATATAAATAGTAAAACTTGATACATAAATAACACCTACACAACGACACATCAAGTTTTTGGTGCCGTTGCCGGGGAGTGAAGTTGTTTAATTCTTATTTATTAGTATTTTAGTTTAGTTTAGTTTAGTTTAGATTAATTCGCATATTTGTGTGTTTAATTTTCTGCATTGTATATTTTGCATATTGTGTGTTTGTGTATTTTCTGGATTATTCAATGTACGCTGTAATTTTTTTTCAAACCAATACGGCGTATTTGATTTATTGGATACGGCGTATAATTTTTTTTTTCAAACCAATATAGCGTATTCATCAATACGGCGTATTCAGTTCACTGAATACGGCGTATTAAGCTATTTAACAGTTTTTTTTCCTAGCGAATTTATTACAGGTTAAAATGGACGATCCCAACATTACTATGGAGGAGTATATCAGGCTTGAGGAAGAAAAAGCTCATAGGCGTGGTAAGGTGTATAACTGAGAAACTGCTACGTATGGTAAGATCTGGGATAATGAAGACGTTCACGACCTCGGATCTGTTGAAACTGAATTCCCTGCTATAGTCTTTAACGACACGTTAACATCTGAAGTAGCACTCTCGTGTGAGCCTATGGTAAGTTCTCTTAACGATGAAATTGACTTTAGAATATCGTTTGACGAATCCGACGATGAAGATTGCACGGTAATTTTCGACAAAAATTCATTTTCTTACAAAATAATTTCTGTCAACAATTTAAAAACGAATTCGGAAAATGATAATGATAAAGTCAATATGCCTTTGCTTCCATCACCCAAGCCTACGGTCAGTTATTTTGATGATTTAGACTACTTTAAAGATTTTGAGAAAGAATTTCCAGCCATTGTTTACAATGATGCTCAAACGTCCAAATCAGATTTATTAACTGAACCGATTTTAAACCCTCAACATATCGATGAATTTAATTTGAAAGATGAAACATCATTGTCCGAATGTGATGAAGAGGAACAAAACGTTTTAAACTTTAATGATCTATTTCCTTTTAACGTAATTTATCCCGATGAATTAAAAACGGATACGGACAATGATAATGATAAAGTCGATATTGAACACTCTTCGGGGGATTTATCTGTCAAACCGTTACCTGATGTAATAAATACCGATGTTGGTGCCTATGCACATGGGTCAAATAAGCTTTTGGAAACAAGTCATGATACATCTAATAAATTTTTTAAAACTGAAACTTTTATCAAGGGATTAAATTTTAATATCATGACTTGGAATCATCTTAACAAAGGGATGTCATTCATTTTCCTAATCAAGAATTTGTATGTGCCATTTGGCATCCCGTTCGACCCCAAATTGTTTTATAAGGATGGGAATAAATTGGGGCAAGTCTAACTTAAAGACTTTTCTGTAAACAAAAGTGCTTGCCGGGAGACAGCCCGGAATGTATTCTCAATTTTTATCCAGTCTTGATGTTATCCATTCTTTATTTTTAGCACAGTCTATACGACGTATTCATTAAATGAATACAGCGTATACATATATCAATACGGCGTATCCTGGGGAATGGATACGGCGTATCGACTTCCTGTACAGTTTTAGGTATTTATTTTGAGTCTAACCAAACGAATACACGGAGATAGAATTGCATTTGTTTTCTGAGAATTTATACAGGACGTCGTGAAAGAATATCGATGAATATTGGTGGAGTATTTACAAATCTAAAGATCTTGATGTGTTGGAGTCTTGAAACTTCAAGGCGGGTGTTCAACACAATCTTGCTCATAAACGCAACTTGGAGAATCTACCGAGCAAATATCAGGGGAGTTTCTCATTCTAATTCTTTTTAAATTCCCGTATTTAATGTTTTACATATACAACAAGGACGTTGTATAATTCAAGTTGGGGGGTGGAATTAGAATGTTTACTTGTCTTAAATTTTCACAATAAAAGGCTTAAATTATGCTTAAATTTAAAAATTTTCAAGCATACTTTTGTGAAATTACATGTTACATAACCCACACATAATAACCCTTGATAGATATTGTGAGGATTTAACCTTTTCATTTCCAAATGTTTACCCAAATTCTACAAAATATGAGTGTGCCGGTGATGTTGTAGACTTTAGAACTTGGCTTGGTATATCCCAAATGTTTACCCAAATTCCACAAAAATATGAGTGTGCCGGTGATGTTGTAGACTTTAGAACTTGGCTTGGTATATCTATTCGAGACTACAATAATGAGTACTATGGATTTAGATGGAGTAACTTGTTTAAATTGGTAAATTTCCAGGATTACACCCAAAAAGTCTTTACATGTTATTTATTAACTAACTACACTGGTTAGTTAACCCTGTATAAAACCTTTATTTACTCTCATTTTAAGAGTAAGATACCTCTAGAACAACCTGTAGAGCCAATCCTTTGAGAATTACACCAACTATATTTGTTTTGTTACACCTTTACACCTTAGCCTACCCTGTTAGATTATGTCTATTTATCAGTTGCTAGTTGCTTAAAGTGTAAAGTATGTATTTCCCGAGTCTTGTGTCAATTTTCTATCTTTGGTACGGTTGTGAAGAAATATGCACGTGCAATGGGAATGTATAAAGTAGTCAAAACTCATGTATTTTTACTACCAACGCAATTATTGGTATGTCTAAAGAATGAAGAATTACCAAAGGAATTATCTGGAGTTATCATGATCATGAAGATGGTGAAATTACACCGAGTTTCGTAGTATAGTGTAGTTGAAAAAAAATAAAGAGAAAAATCACAAAAAAGAGAGAGAAGGAAAGTTTGGAGATAATCGCAAGAGCTTAGACCGAAGGAATCATATGAAGGATCGATTATTCGTTGATAAGTCTTAAAAATCAACTGCTGTAGAGTATTGTATAGAAGTGTAGATATCGCCCTTGTCTTGTAAAAGTTGTAAAGTATGGGAATGATTGGGAAGTTGACGTTTACGGGAAACGCCAACATTGGTTTGTTGTTTTTGATAAATGAAATCAAGACATTTGTAAACTATTGTGTCTTTAACACGGTAAACTTTCGGGAAAAAGTGTCTACCAACTTATATCTTGGACCTAGTCCTATTTGTTTTAGTAATTTTTGGTTTAAATAACCACATTTAATTTCCATTTCCCTATTATTAACCATGGTTTTACGCGAATGGAGGATGTGATCGAGCTGTGCATGTCTATTCCGTCGTACAAGCCATGTATGCAAGTCTGAGCTGCTTTATTGGTTTTATTATATTAGTGAGTTAGAAGATCCATACCCTATATTACTCTACTAGTCCTACTCTTTAGCTTATTCGAGGTGGGAGTGAGCAGTCACATGTGTCTATCCCATCGTTACGGGTGTGTATGTGTGGTCTTTGTCGCCCTCCTGGAATATTGGTATCGATAAAGATTAGTTAGAGTAATCAACCCTAAGCCTTATCATAAAAACCCATTTTACCTTTATAAACTTGTTACTCCTTAGCTTTAGTGGTGGAGATGTGTATCCTTGCCAAGCTTATGATAGAATACTCGTCATGACTGAGCAATTGAGCGAATTAGTTACATGTTACCACATAGATTAGTTGAGTGATTTGAGTGTTTTCATCTTCCTATTTCGTGAGGTGTTTGGTTGTGTACTTGTAATAGATCAAATAAATGCTTTAACGGAAAATATCCTTAGGGATACATTTTTATAAACTTCTAAAGGCTACTTGAGGACAAGTAGAATTCAAGTGGGGGGATATTTGATGACATCAAATAACGTCTATTTTATAGCATCATTTATCCCATGTTATTAACCCATTTTGTATAGTTATTGCAAAGAATTGTTACTTAATCGTTTGTATTTGAGAATTGCAGTAATTATGAAGTACTTGATGAAGATTGACTAAAAGGCACACATTTTGGAGCATAAACAAAGAGTTCGAGAAAGTCTACTGATCTGACAGCCAATACGCTGTATTATTCTAGACCTATACGACATATCCAAGACTTTGACGAATTAAAAGACCATTGACTGACTTTAAAGAATACGTCGTATCCACATCAACGATACGCCGTATATAATACTTTGTCAACGAAGATAGAATCAACTGGTTTTACCACAATAACGCCGTATCCATCAAAAAGATACGGCGTATTCGTGCCTGCACTTCACAAATAACCACTAAGGATTGAAGACCCAATACGCCGTATGCAGGAGACATCAATACGTCGTATTTACAATATAGTAATAAAATTAACTGGAAGATATCAAACGTGGTCCTTACTCCAAGAAATCCCTAAAATGCCGTATCCCACATCGCTCGATATGGTGTATCGACCTGTTTTCGGACTCTATAAATAGACGACCCTAAACTCAGTTTTAGGTATGCAAGTGAAACCTTAAACCACCAAGTCGACCAAGAGATGAATAGAAGAGCACAAAAGGTCAGAAAAGAGCCTCAAGATCATAGGAAAACTATTGTAATCTTCGCGCAACCTAATACGCGTTTCAGTTAAAGGTTTCTTTTCTTTAATCGTTCATATATGAAACCGTGTGTATTTTTACAATGACTATTGGCTGATACCTTTAGGTATCAGCCATGTTTATGAAGATCTAATGTTTGGTTTGTTTATCTTGATTGCATATACAACGTTGAGTGTTGATTATTGTTTTATCACAATGATTTCTCGCCATTAAGTGCTCTTAATAATGTGTTTTGATAACCCGTATCTAAGGATATCGCCTATAGCTTAACTAGATATCGGATAGTTCTCACAAGTATGCGACCTATCAGTCAACTGGGTCTAGTCCTACATATTTAATGCGCTGCAACTTTGGTGTTGTTTGGGCGTAGGCTAAGAGTCCGGGATAGCTCTCCTTATTGCAATTTATATATCTAGAATCATAGGATCATGAATATTAACCTATCCTTGCCTTTAGTTTAGTAAGCTTAGTTGAGCCATAAGGTGACCTTGGTATCAACGAGTACATTCTTATTCCATTGGCAAGGACTCGGACAGTGGACTACTTGTATACAAAGAGCCGTTAGGCTGTAAGTGGGTAAAGTCTCTGTTGGGAATTAAAAGTCTTTATACTTAGTACTGCCATGCCAAAAGTTAGTACTGCTCAAGTTATAATTGCCAGTACTAACCAGTTAGTACTGCTAGAGTAAGTTAGTACTGTCAGTACTAACTTAAGACTGTTGCAAGAAGATTAAGACTGCTGCATGAAGATTAAGACTGCTAAAGAGATAAAGACGTATCAAGAGATTTGTATTGACTTATTCAGTATATATCTTATAAAGTTAGAAGATTTGCTGTTATCTATTAGAATTATAGAAGATTTGTAGTTATCTTGTAAAGGACTCCTTAATGTATAAAAGGAGGTCCTAAGGTATAGAATTTTAAAAAAAGAACAAAAATCTACATATACATTCATACGTTTTTTATATATAGCTTCAAGGTTGTAAACCCTGGTACTACACAGAGTACTCGTACTATTGAAAAAATAATATTGGAATTTACATAATATCATTGTTCATAAACTTTACTGTTTCATTAATATTCTTCTAAGTATTAAAGAGTAGATTCCGCATACTCTTTAGTATTCACAAAGTTTCTATCATAGTTTTTTTGGATTTATCCAAAGTAACTTAACATTTACAAGCTAAAGAATCGATCTTAGGTTGGGATCAACAAGTGTAGCATAGCTAGTTGTTCTGAACTTGTGATCTATACAGAAACAAACAAGAAGAACTCTTTACTCATAAAGAAGAGATGGATCTAGAAACTGTTCAAACCACTACTACTGCAAAGTTGCCCATTCTCAAACAAGGTAAATATGATATTTGGAGGCTAAGGATTGAGCAATACTTTTTCAAGTACAAGACATGCTCTATTGGATGTCATAGAAATGGAATAACTCATTCAATCAGTACTCAACAACAACAAAATGCTGATGGTACCGTCAACTTCCTAAATACCAGGTCCCTGTAAACAATTGTAGAAAAGGATCAAAAGAAGAACGTATGGTGAAGTCAAGAAGTATGTTACTAAGTACACTTCCTAAGAACATCTAATGACATTTAATCAGTACAAGGATGCTAAGACTTTGTTTGCTGCTATACAAACAAGATTTGGTGGTAATGATGCCACAAAGAAGACTCAGAAGACTCTTCTGAAGCAAATGTATGAGAACTTTATGCTTAAGCTAAAGCCTCTGACTTATTTTTACAGGCTTCAAAATTATTGTAATGTCAGTTGTCCCCTATCTTGGTTTGAAAAGAAAAAAAAAGGGAAAAAGAAGAAAAAGAAAATAAAAAAAAAAAATTTCACAAGAAGATCTCAATTTGAAAAAATTTGAGAGTTCTGCCTTCTGAGTGGACTACTCATGTTGTGGTCCAGGGGGGGGGGGGGGAGGAATAAACCTAATCTAGACACAATGAGCTTTGATGATCTCTACAACAATTTCAAGATTGTTGAACAAGAGGTTAAAGGAACTACAAGCTCAAGCTCAAGCTCAAGTTCTCAGAATATGGCTTTTGTGTCATCCCCTAGCAGTACTAATGAAGTTAATACTGCTTATGAAGTTAGTAATAGCTAACAAATCACCTCCCAAGTCAGCCCTGCTAGCACTCAAGTTAGCACTGCTAGTACTCAAGTTAGTACTGCTAACTTAAGTGATGACACTGTTTATGCATTTTTGGCCAGTCAACCAAACGGGTCTCAACTTGTATATGAGGACCTTGAACAAATCCATGAAGATGACATAGAAGAGATGGATTTGAAGTGGCAGTTAGCATTGCTGAGCATGAGGACAAGAAGGTTTTTCCAAAAACTGTGTTGGGATTAAAAGGCTTCTTGAAGTTACTACTGCTCAGGTGAATGTTACTTCTATTAAGCAAATACTCTAAATAGTTAAGACTGTTAGTGGAAAGTTAATACTGTTAGTACAATGTTAGTACTGTTAGTGATCTTATTGAAATATATGCTAAGTAGTTAGTGCTACTAGTAGTAAAGTAAAACTGCTGAGTACACATTTACTACTAGTTATATATATAGTATTGCTAAGTACTAAGTTACACTTCCTTATGTTTATTAGTACTGCTGGTACAAAAGTTAATGCTGATGGATTAAAATTGCTAAAAGAGTTACTACTGTCAGAAGGATAAAGACAAGTAAAGAGATAAGGATTGTTTGGAGAACAAGAATACTTACGAAGATAAGTATTAGTTATTTGTGAAGAAGATATGTAAATATATGTAATTTATTTAAGAGGATTACATTGCTTTTAGAAAGAACATTGATATCTTAGGAAAGTATTGTAAGCCTTGAAGAACTCCTTGGTGTATAAAAGGAGGTCCTAAGGGATAGAATTAGGATATACAAAAATGAGTCATTGTCATAGCTTTAAGGTTGTAAACCCTAACACTGTCAAAGAGTGTTCGTATTAATATATTGAAGCTTATTGTGTTGGTTGTATTTCTGTGTCTCAAACATACTTTTTTCTTTATTCTTCTTGGTGATATAAACTAGATTCCGCATAGTTTATACACTCAAAGTTTCAGTCTTAGTACCTTTGGATTTATCCAAGGATACTAAACCTTACATCAAGCTAAGGAGTTTAAGATAAGTCAATGGATCAACAAGTGTATCAAAGCTTGTTTGAAGTTTGAATAAGAAGAAACAAACAACACATGCTAGATCTAATTCTCTGTGATAAAATGGAGGCAGAAACTACTTCTACAACTCTGACTGCAAGACCCCCTATCCTCAACCTAGGAGAATATGATCTCTGGTTAATTAGGATTACACAATACTTTCTCATGACTGATTACTCCCTCTGGCAGTAATTTCTGATTGGAACAAAGTAGCTGAAGAGAATGTTGATAAATTAAGCAGAATATGAACCTAACAACGTAGCGGAGAAAAGCAAGACAAAGGAATTGAGATTAAAGCTATAGAACTATGTTGAGGCACTCCCAATAAGGATCAAATGAGTTTCATTCGTATAAAATGCAAAACTACGTACATGGAAGCCATTGAGAAAAATAGGAGGAAACAAGGAATCCAAGAAAGTTCAGAGAACTCTACTCAAGCAACAATATGAGAACTTTGCAGGATCAAGTTTAGAAAACAATGATCAAACTTTTGATAGTTTGCAAAAACTTATTAGTCAATTGGAGATCCAAGGTGAAGTCATTACACAAGAGGACATGAACTTAAAACTGTTGAGAAGTCTTCTATCTGAATAGAAGACTCATGCTTTGATTTGGAAGAACAAAGAGTAAATAGAGACCATCAGTTTGGATTACTTGTACAACAACTTGAAGATATATAAACATGAACTTGCAGGATCAACAAACACAAGCCAAAATTCACAAAATGTGGCTTTTGTGTCCTCCAACAGCACTAATGTAACACCCCCAAAATGGGTCGCAGCAGAAATAAGTTCGGGAGCGTTACTTCATAATACAACTGCACAAGATACAAGAGAACGACCTCTAAATGTGTCGTTTGAAAAGTAATCCACGATGATTTTCTTTGAAATTGATATAAACTTATCCCCATAATTGCATCACAATGAAAAGCATGAATTAATACAACGAGATTTGATGATTTGGATGTATGTAAAAAATCCATGAATGTAATCTTGTAAAGTTTAGACTCCAATGCACATCAAGTAAGCCAAGCATCCCTAATTTCACCTGAGAAAGAAAAAACATGCTTAAAGGGTCAACATAAAGTTTGGTGATTTCATAGGTTTTTGTAAGATATCAATGTTGAACCAAAGTTCTGTAAGCGGTATGACCGTTTCAATCCTTGAATGTTCTTCCAAAATGTATGTGTGATTTTTAGAAATCAAAGAGTTGTAAAATATGCATGACCATTTCAATCCCCAAATAGTCACAAGATGTACGTATGAAAATTGGACCGCAGTTGTCCAAAATATGTATTGCCACTTTATTCAAAGCAACGTAAATATTCCTATGTGTATAAAACAATGATTACAATTACTTTAAGTTCATGAAACCGACGCACTATGTACCTATCGTAGGTGTCCCCTCCAAGAACACCGTCAAGAAATGAAAACCATATTACCCATCCAGGTGTCCCCTCCAAGAACCCTCGGACCATTAATGAATATGTACCCCTGCAAGGTGTCCCCTCCCAAGAACACCCTGTCGATATGAATGTGGTACCCACGCATGTTGTCCCCTTCAAGATCACCCCGGCAATATGATCTATGTACCCTCACAAGTTAAAACCTTCAGAACACCCGGGCATTTATTTGTAGTTATCAGTTCAATCCGCTTAAGCTAATTCGTTAAATCAATTACAAAAAGTAAAGTATGTATTTGAGACCAAAAATAAAGTTAAATAATGTATCCCATAGCGAGCTATGTAAATGAGTATATAAACCAATTTGTAATCAATCATGTAAATGCATTTGCAAACAAGAATGTTCTCACCCCAAATATATATATAAAACAAGTAAAACATGGGGCTATAAACTTACCTCGATGTTGTAGAACGATTGGCAGGAATGCGCATATTAAGCGCCAGACAAAACGGAAACTGGAACGGCTCGACCAAGAAGTTGCTGTTTATCTTAACGGTTATATCCTACTAGCCTAGGATAATGTATTTGGTTTTTCCGATGAATGAGTACATCAACGCGACACGTTGATAAAAGATTTAGATTTAAAGTTGTAATAGCTTGGTGGTTGGTTAAATAAAATAAATCAAGAAGTAAACACAAAGGGTGTAATATATTCCGTATATATTACATAATAAAAAATGACCAAGTATATAATTCATACCGTGAATTATCAAACAAGATACAACAACCAAAAAGAATAGACTCTAAGCGTGAACAAATACATCGACAATGTGTTATATCTAAAAAGTAACAATTAAAATAAAATGGTTTAATTATATATTACTTTCCAAGTATTATATAAGAAAGATGAGAAAAATAAAAGAAACTAAATAATTCGACACATGCCCAGATGTCCCCAAATGATTTAATAGAAAGTTTCTTTATAAAAATAAATGCCCGTTTAAAGTTGTAGATTAGATAAATGAAATCTCTAAAATTATAGCTTACGTTTGATTACCGGTTCTTCACAATCTAACATTCTTAAAGGCATTAATTCGTCATTTTTCATGATAATAAGTATAGTAATAGAATTTGTAAAAGTTTACTAAGTGTAGCGTTTTATAAAAATCTCGGCATGACCTATTTGTTTATTTAACGCTTTCCATATTAAAAAAAGTTAATTAGTTTCCCTCAATTAAATCAATCCATGTTGCAAACCTAAACACACCCCTTAACAGTTTTTATCCCCAAATCCAAATACCCTATTTGGGTTGTAAAATATACAAAATGAACATAACAAATAATTCACTTATTTAACTAATTTAAACCACCATTTTAGATCCGGTTTATATTTATATATATATATATATATATATATATATATATATATATATATATATATATACATATACGAAATCCTTTTACGTTTATTAAACCGACTAAAACTCAAACGATCATAACCCAACTCGGCTGAAACGCAACCAACCAAACTGCGCCCTTGCGGCTGCTGCTTCGCCAAACTCACCCTTATTGAATTTTAGTTAACCCAAACACAACCCTTTTATGGTGTTCACAGCCACCAAACACTCCCCTATACGTTTTGTGCTCCCCCAAACATTCCTTCTACGTTTTCTGCTTGTTTTCGGGTCTCGGGCAAAACTAAAAAGTTGTCCGGAATGTCGTTTTACATCAAATTGCTTTAGAGTCCGAGTTGTGAAAACTTGATTTAGCGGGCGTTTTTGATAAGTCAACTTAGGAATAACATATATCATCTCGTTTTTCAAGTCAAATAAGTTAAAAATAAATTTGCACATGAGAGATATGTAATAATAAATATGATTTATTATTTAAATATGTTTCGAAAAATTACCGGTTACGCTGTAATCGTTTTTATGTAACAATAAAAGATAAAAAGTAAAAAAAAAATCTAGTCGGACCCGAAAAGTCAAGGGTAAAATAGTCATTTAAAATTTTGAAAATTATCGGTTGTTACAGAACCTACCCCTTAAAGGAATCTCGTCCCGAGATTTAATTTGTGTTAACCGTTTGTGTGACCAAGAAAACAATAAATTTAATAAACCATTTCTAAAAAGGGACGCTGAAAAACATATTCAGCAAGATTCGATGTTTCGACACTTCTCAATATACCAAAAATTTTGGCTAGGTTTGACCATGACATCTAATCCATCAAGATAGGTATCTCAAAAATATCATTACAGGTCTTATGACTGATATAAACGCGTCATAAAGAAAGTCTCGTAATAGTGAAAGCATCGAAGGAGAAAGTGTAGTCGCGTGAGTATGTTTGTATAAGGTTTTAAATGTTCGAGGACGGAGTCTCATTTCTGATATCTGTAATGTTCGATGATTTATAACGAACGAGGCTAATGGATGTAAGTATTCAACTTACTTGGCAGTACTAGGATGTATCGCGACCTAAGTCTTCTGTACGTATTGGTCTCGAATGAATAGGTTCACTATCACTTTCATCGAAAGGTTTTATCTGGTTTAAGGGGGGTTTGCATTATCTATTGGAAACAGTTGTACAAGCAGGGACACGCACTAGGACACCAAACAACAAGCAACCATGATGACAATAACTATAACAAACGGTGATGAGATCCGGAGAGTAAGAACATTTCAAGAAACAATATCCCCATAATAAAGTTCAACAAATAGGAGGAGCTCGCGGGAGAGCTTATGCGACAGAAGGTGGAATATGGCACTCAATCGTTAGTTCGAGGACGAAACAACTCCATTAGTTCAAGTGTGCACAAGTCGGTTAGCTCCACAAACAGTTCATGATCGTAAAGATTTGTAACGGCAAAAGTAATAACTTAAGAATGAGATAAGGTAGTTCCAAGTGAGGCCTTAATTATCTGCTGAGTAGTAAAGCACGATTGTGTTTCTAGATCTTTCTAACGGATTCTGGTGATTATCGGGTTCGAGTTCATACTCGTGTCATATTGGATACCATTAAGCCCACTCATTTATAATTTATTATTTACATAAAGAAGCGTCCCAATTTATGTAAATAATGAATTGATAAACTTATGGTTAGGTAATTTATAATTTTTTTATTTAAATGAAGAGGTGTCCCAATCATTTCAAATAAAGAGATCATAAATCATCCTACTTAATAATTTCTTATACAATACGCGTACTCACACAACCTTCAAGGTGGTGGATGACATGACGTTGCATGTGCTCTAATGAGTATGGGACAAGTGTTTAAAACTCGTCTTCAGAGGCGGGGAATAAAACAATCAGGTGAGATCGACATAGTGTTCAAAATAATTGATGAGTATACGGTTATAGTAATTAAGATGAAGGTCTTTATGAACGAGTCAACATAGAAATTATCATATCAATCATTGTATTACAAGTTCCGCCCATACAAGACTTGTAATACTTAGATTCATACATAACTCCATGTAAATAAAATTATGATGGCTTTCGTGTAATACGATGATGAAGAAGATATGAAAGAAATTTTCATAGAGACCATTGTTAACTTACAATGTCTATAACAAGTGAGAGACATTGTGCAACTCCACAATGACAAAGGGAGATGTTCGGGAATTTATATAAATAACACATATATAAATAAATGTAACGATATACGCAAAGGATGCCAGCAATATGGTATGTCATTGTAAGCACGAAAATGTAAAATTAATGTAAGCACGTAAAGCAGAGTAATGTGTCTACACTTTTGAAAAATGTTGATGTGATGCAATGTTTGTGGAAAACTTTATAGTCTAGGGTAAAATAAATGCAACTAGTTCCCTATAACCAGGCTTCTAGATACCAATCTGTAAACACCACCAAAATGGGGAAGCAGCGGAAATATGCCGAATGAGAGTTACTACAATAATACAACTGCAAAGATACAAGTGACACCCTTTAAATGTGTTCGGTTTGAAAAGTAATCTCTTGATTTTCTTGAAATTGATATAAGACTTGTCCCATAATTTCATCATAATGAAAAGCTTGAAAATGATACAACGAGATTTGATCATTTGCATGTAAGTAGAAATCTATAAATGAAATCTTGTCAAATTTAGACTCCAATGCACATCAAGTAAGCCAAGCATCTAATTCACCTGAGAAAAACATGCTTAAAAGGGTCAACATAAAGTTGGTGAGTTCATAGGTTTTTGTAAGTATAAATGTTGAACCAAAGTTCTGTAAAGCGTGTATGACCGTTTCAATCCTTGAATGTTCTTCCAAAATGTATGTATGATTTTTTAAAAATCAAAGAGATATAAAATATGCATGACCATTGATGTATTTCAATTATATACGTATAATACTAAAGTATAAAGAGATTCACTAGTAATCCTTGAGGACAAAGATTAAAAGCAAACTCTACACAAAATATCGTACGTTAAACCGGTAAGTATTCACCGGGTCGTTTATACCCCAAGAATTATGAATTGAGACTCTGTTTTTGTTTGGACAATGATTTAAATGGTTTTCTAAGATCTTGATTTCTTAAAACTACATCCTCTACAAGTGGAAAAATAAAGGCACAGATAAAAAAAATAAAAAAATAAACTACGAAAAACGTTAACGGGAATAAAAGAAACGTGACTAAAAAGCAAGTACACTAAAATTTAAGCCTACGAAAGCAAACTTAATTTCTAAACCTAAAATATGATAAAAGAAAATTTTATAAAAAAGAATTTTATTTTTTTGATTATTTTTCTAATTTTTATGATTTTTTAAAGTTTTTAAACTAATTAATACAAGAAAAATACTAGACTATGATTTAAAAATCTAAGAAAATTCCTAAAAATTGCTTAACATGCAAGGAATGCAGGAAAATTATCAACTCAGAATAAGTCTAAACGAATAAGCTTGGAAAAATGAAACAAGCACTCGAAGTGCTTATTTTATAAAAGAGCTCAAAAAGGGTTAAAAGAAATGATTGTGCACCCTTGGACGTAAAAGTCCCAAGGGCGCAGTGGTGTTGGTGTGGTGTGTGGTATAAAGGGTTGAGACTAGGTAGAGGTCTTGGGTTCGAGTCTTGCTCACCCAAGACTTCCTTAGTTTCCCTTTTTTTATTTTTTTTTTGAACAAACTTTTAGAAAAGCTGAAAATAAGCAACTTTTGTGAAAGCAACTTTTTTCAAAATCAAAAATAAGCTAGAAAACAGCTTATCAATCAGACAGAAATGACTTTAAGTATTTTTGGTTTTTTCACAAATTCTTAGAAACTTATAAGCTAAATTAAGCTAAAGCCTAAACTGAATAAGCTACAATTACCTACACTATTCTAATAAGCAAGTATGAGCAGGAATTAATCAAAATTACAAACAATAAGCTGAGAAAAGCCTAAAAGCATTTTTTTTTGCTTAAGACTGTTAACCAAACAGACAACCAAGGAACTTTGAGCTTATTTTTAAGCCATCAAATGGATCCTTATGGACTAGTGACTTATACCATTAGAAAGCCTGACCTATAAGCTACTTAAAACAGCAATCAAAAAGTATTTTGAAATCTATTTAAACTAAGAAAATGCTTATTGAAAGGCCTACTTTATCGTTTACTATTATTTTTGGTTTTTTTATGAAAAGACAAAGACAGATTTTGCAGATCAAAAACAGATACACATATAAGCTATTTAACTTGAAATAAGCACGAACATCTATTTTGGCCCTATAATCTACTTGTGCGTGAAATTTTCAAAAGCTAACTCCGAACAACTACTAACTTAAATTTTGAATTGAAAAAGGGCGTTTGCTATTTTTAGAATGCTGATGCATTTTACCACATTCATAATCAATACTCAAAACTAAATGATGCAGTCTAAAAGAATTGGATTCTATACTAGTTTAAACACTAAAACAAGAGTGAAACACTAGCTATTTTAACTATAAACAGATCAATGCTTAATAATGGAATGAAACTGAGCTTAATTTCGTAGATTCATATAACCAATACATACACCTTAAAGAACTTGAATTGACTAAACAAAATCCTTAAATCCTAACTTATAAAATTTAAAATGATGTTTAAACACAATCTAAAGAACCAAAAGGATCCTGGCAGTATTAACTTGAGTTAATACTGCCTTGAACCAAACACCTCTTTAGAAAATTTAAACTTATTATCAGCTTATAATTTTGATAATTAAGGTTCAAACTTCAAATTCCAAATATTACAAAGCTTATAACAAACCTAAAGAACAGATTTCAAAAAGCAAAATAAGCAGGAACAATAAGCTAACAAGATATGCTATTATTTTTGGGTTTTTCAACTGTTTTATATCAAAAACATGTAAAATAAAATCTACACTAATAACTAAACATTTTAAGCATCAAACCACTAAAATATACAACAATAAGCTAATATAGCAATTATAAGCAAACATTAAGCAGTTTTAAGCTAAAGTACAATTTTAAGCTATAAAATGAAAATTTGAGAACTTACAAGAGCCTTAGCACAAACAAGGCTCATTAAATTGCTCGAGGAGCTACTCAACAAGCTCCAGCTTATCTTAGGATAAGCTGGTGTGGTCTTGGAAGCCCATCCAGGTTTGGCTTCCCTTCCATTTAAAAGCAGAGGTAATTTGATGGTAGGATTTGAGAATTTTAAAACTCAGTTAAGCTTTGAGAGCTTAACTGAGTTTATAGCTAGCTTATAAGTGATTTTGAAAGCTTATTGAGCTTAATAGAACAATAAAGAGCTTATTAAACCATTATGCATTAAAGTAAAAACATCAATTGAAATTTGAACATTAAGTAAACTAAAATTTTATTGATTATGAAAACTGAACACAAGCTTGAAAAGAGAGTTACATTAATTGAAAACAATATTAAAAACGTTACAATAAGCTAAAAGCTACACTAAGTAAACTACACTAGATAACTCCTTTTTCTGTGAGTGAGGTGAGCTCCTTTTATAGGCAAGAGTGGATGCTTCTAGGTCCTTTAGACGCTCCCCCAGCTTTTAATCTTAGCCTTTGATTTTTAACCAATCATTGGATCCTGATTTGATGCCCTTGGATGAGAATAGAAGCACACAGATTGCCAGCGTGGCAATCCCATTTGTTTAGAGCCTTGTGCTTCTTTTGCACTAATTTTAATGTAAAAATCTTCATTTGGTGTGTTTCTTTGAAATACACGTGCCATTCCATGTTGTAAGCTTAGCCAATCATTGCCTTTGGATGACGTTTCTCTTGCTGACATGGAGCTTTGTACTCGAATCTTTGTTGCCATGTAGGATAAGTGGGTTTTACCTACTGATTTTGACGCAGGGTGAATAAGAACGATGGGTGAATAGTGAAAACTTCTTTTCGCGCCTTTTTTTCCTTTTTATTGTTTCGTTTGAGTATTTTGACCGAGACTAAAATGGTTTGACTTTGGGCTTTAAGGGTAAACGGGCCAAGGTTTTATTTGGGCTCGGTAATAAGGGTAAATTTGTACTTAACGACCGTTAGTCCCTAAGTATTAAAGGACTAACGGTGTTATTGGTTTAAGGACTTTTGGTGAAAATGGTTTATCATTAAGGGTTCATTTGGAATTTACAAAGTTTTGTCTTTTCAAGAGTTGACCAATGTTGACCTTTTGTTGACAAACATCTGGCTCTTGTGCACTCTTTCTGTCTGGTGTTCGTTTTTGCCTGGTTTTTGGCTCTTTTCTTGTGATTTTTTGCAATATCCGTACCTACACATCGCAAAAGACAAAATACACAATATACAAGCATAATATGCATTATTTTATCTTTTTAGGGTCATTTTTGGTATAAAACGGATATGTGATTTCTCACATATCAAAATTCCCCAAACTAAGTGATTGCCATGTCCTCACGCAATGTTATATGCTCTAAAACCAAATACTCCAAAACTTCCCTAAACTATTCCTTTGAAAAGTAGCAAAGTCTTTTGTAGGGAGAGTTAAGAAATCACAAGTATTAAAACACCCCCGTTTTCCCATTTTTTTTCAAAATTTTTTCATTTTTATAATTTTCATAATTTCCAACTTACAACTTATTCATGTGTGACATAATGTATTGCTTTCATTATTCATTGATAACTTTGAGGATCACGGAACAAAAAGCACAAAAGTGTCCAAATGGATAAATTTATCGTCCCCGACTTTCACTTCTCCATGCCAAGCTTAAAAACAAGATCATTGTAAAATACAAGTTATGATGCTAACACTACTTATAAAAGCTAATGTTGTATTACTTTTCCTCCTTATTCCAATTTTGTATCAACAATTTTTTTGTGATTGTTGGGGTGTGGTTCATATACCCGAAGGCTCTTTAAGACTTTATTCGATACTTATTAATTCAAAATAAAGGTAACGGTTTAAACACGCAATAAATTAGTCCTAGCCCTTTCAAGAGAAAATGTCATCAAAATTATAGTCCACATCGAGGTGACCAAATTTGGCTTTATTAGGTTACTTAAGCAAGGCACATTCATGTCATATACCCTTAGGCTCTTTAAGACATAAATGGACCAATCTTATTTGCACCATATACCCTAAGGCTCTTTAAGGTACAAACAAGACAAAAATTAAGCAACAATATCCATTCCATATACCCTAAGGCTCTTTAAGGAATGAATAAGGTTATAATTTCACTTATTAATTTTACTTACCCCATATACCCTAAGGCTCTTACGGGATAAGAAAAATATTTATTCAGTGATACATATAAGTATGGGGGGGGTGCCAAAATTACTGAATTCCTGATGTATCCCATCTTAATCACAAAGGAACTAAAGAAACTTAGAATAACTACTTATTAACCAAAAACACCGCACACACTAATAATTAAACAATTATATATAAAGGTGAAACAAGCTAATGGGAGAAAAAGCCACAATTAACACTTATGAGCCTTAAAAAATCCAACTATTCTACGTTTAGCATCAAACTATAATCTTACTCTATCATCTCTTGATACTTCACAATTATAAATATCTAATACAGAAACTCGGAATACATTAGCCAATAAATCTGAGTCTTTGCATATTTAAAACAATTAATGGGAACTGCAAATCCTTGACTTTTTCAAACTAACTGCCTTTTATAGCTCCTTTATAAAAGAATTAGCAATTTCAATCTCTTTTACGTTATGGAGAAAAGCTAAGATATAAAAACCGGTCGGGTCAAATTACTTTTGTTTCTCACAACAAAGCCTACATTCCGTGTCAAAACACTTATTATTTTTATCTACTATTTTTCTAAAAAATGGGTTCATCATTTATCATTTTTTTAAGGATAACAATAAACATTTAACTTTATACATATATAAAATTTTAAATTTTTTGCGGGAAAACGGGGTACGTGAGAACAACGAGCAAAAGGTAGGTAAGATTATCTAGAAGATATACCACCCCATACTAAAATTAAACATTGTCCTCAATGTTTCCTAGTCTAAGGCTTATAACCCCATACTAAAACTCAAAAAGTCGAATGCATAATCCGAGCATGGAGAAAGCATCACAAAAATCTTAAGCCGTTTATTAAGTATGCTAAAAGATAGATTTTAGTCGATAATAAAATCTTAGGTATCGTATTTTCCACCAAACTAATGGCAAGCCAAGGCAAGCGAATCTCTAGTGGGTGTGGGGGGTGGGGTGTGGAACGAGACAAAACACCGAACACGAGAGTCTTTAAAAATTGAGGGTCAATCCTACAAACAATCACAAGTACAAACAACAAGAATCGGAAGAGTACAAGCCTCCTCACATCACATTAGAAATAAGAAAGAAGAAAAATGGAAAATGGATAAGCATGGGGTGCCTCCCATACTAAGTCGCTTTGTTTGGTAACCGAGTCACATAGCTTGACTCGATCCCCGCATTTAGTTGTCCTTAGGATGGTTTTGGAGATCCGGGACTACCTTTGATGGTATGTCCCCTCCAAAGTAATGCTTCACACGATGACCATTCACCTTAAAGTTTCGACCATCAGGTTGGGATAACTCGATGGTTCCATATGGAAAAACTTGGGTGATGGTGAAAGGTCCCGGCCAATGGGTTTTAAGCTTTCCCGAAAATATCTTTAGATGAGAGTTGAAGAGTAAAACTCGATCACCAACATTGAAAATGCTGTTATTTTTTGATCTTAGAGTCGTGAAGCTTCTTCGTCCTCTCTTTATATATCAAAGAATTCTTGTAAGCTTGATCATGAAGATCATTAAGTTCATTAAGTTAAAGCTTCCGGTGATCACCCGCGGTTTTAAGATCAAAATTAACATGTTTCAAGGCCCAATATGCTTTATGCTCTAATTCGATAGGTAGATGACAAGACATTTCGTATACGAGCTTATAAGGATTACAACCGATCAGTGTCTTGAAAGTTAAAGATAAAAATTAGCTTCTACCCCTATCCTTGAAAACCGATGAGGTCCACATCGGGGTGACCAAAATTTGGATTTTATTAGGATACTTGACTTAACTTATGTCATATACCCTAAGGCTCTTTAAGACATAAATCAAGTGAGATTTAATTTGTACCATATACCCTACAGCTCTTTAAGATACAAACAAATCATTTATTAAACACGAGTCAATCATTCACACCATATACCCTTAGGCTCTTTAAGGCATGAATAATTTAATTACTTACGCCATATACCCTTAGGCTCTTTAAGGCATAAGTAATCTCATGATTAACTCTACTTACACAATATACCCGAAGGCTCTTTAAGGTGTAAGTAAAACATTTATTCATATGATATATATAGTATGCCAAATTCTGAATCCCGATGTGTACCTATCTTGATTACATAGTCTTTCAAGCTAGTGGAAAGTCACTAAAGATTAAGTTAGACCGGACAACCTTATTTATTAACCATATTTATATAAAAGTGAAACAAGCTAATGGGAGAAAAAGCCACAATTAATACTTATAAGCCTTAAAGAAATCTAACTATTCCATGTTTAGCATCTTTATACTCGACTTTATCATTTCTCGTTCTTCGTAATTTAAAATCTCTAAGAAAGAGACTTGCGAATGCTTAGCCTAGCGAATTAAGATCGGCACTTTTAACAAGTCACATCTTAACTCTAATAAATCGAGTTCAGCATAATGGATAAGCCTACATAAGACTAGCAACAAACTCGATTTAAATATGTTAAGGAAAAAGAAAAGGTATAAAACCGGTCAGATCAAAATTTATTTCTTGTTCTCACCTTTATTTATGTTACAACACTTATTTCATCACTTTATTCCAACATTTATCACTTTTTTTTGCACAAAATTTTTAAATTTTTGCTATTTTCACATAAATCACATATTTTTGGTGGAAAAACGGGTTACGTGAGAACAACGGTCACAGGTATAATCAAATCGATAGATCCCCCCATACTAAAACTGCACATTTTCCTCAATATGAGATTCCCTCATACTAATTTCAATGCATAATCTTGATATAAAGGGGTCTCTACGCAAATCTAAAGCCGTTTATTAATTATGATAAAAGATAAACATTAGTAGATAAGATCTAGGATACCAGATTCCTATATATAAGCATGATAAGGATCAAAGATCAAGTGAACGATGGACAAAACACCAAGCACGAGAGTCTTCATAATCCGGGGCAATCCTGGACATAAACCACAACACACGAAACACGAGAAAGGAAGAGGCGAGCCTCCTCACATCACACTTATTAATAAATATACTAATACTAAGGATAAGCATGGGTTGCCACCCGTGAAGCGCTCTTTTTATACGAGTCTCTAGCTTGACTCACCCCATATAATCATAATATTAGGGATGAAACAAGTGGAAGAGCAAACTTCCATTTGACTTTCAAATGCCACCAGCTCAAGAGAAGAAAAATGAAAAGCGGAGATGTCTAGGCCAAAAATGGTATCCTCACTCCCAGAGGAGAGAAGAAAAGAAGAATCCACCGGATAGGTGAAATAAGGAAGGAAGATACGGATAACATATGTGAGGGAAAAATACAGGCGATCCTCAAAGGATAGTCTCACATATGTAGGAGAAATTTTTTTCTCATAAATCTCGGGGTCAAAAACTTTAACCATACTCTTCAAATCATCTTTATTAGGTTCATCCTTTAAGCTCCTTGGTTCATTATGTAAAAATACCTCGGAAGGGATATTGGAGAAAGTGTTGTTAATAAGCAATCTCTCAAGGTAGATTATATCTCCCTCCGAATCATGATAACCGTCCTCAACATCTGTAGAAACATCAATATCTAGAAAATCATCGATCTCATCAATATCGCCTCCTGGGTCGAAACACTCATCCTTATTAGCATCAGAAAAAAGGGTGACTAGCAAGTTTGGCTCATCAAGTTTAGGAACATAGGAGTCCTTACTCGTGATGTTCTCTAACACCTCATCAAAAAGAGGATTTACGTCACAAGAAATGTATACGTCATCATATTCGAAAAGAAGGTTCGAGTAAATTTTAACATTATCTTCCGGAATGTCCTCATCGGATAGTGACTCGTCATCACTAGAGGTAAAATCGTCATTTGAATCGAAGAGAGGGTTCGAGAAAGTCATGGATTTTTTCTCTAAAATGTCAAGAGGGGGAAAATCATCAATCGAAGATTTTATCATTTTAAGTTTCTCAAAATTAAATTCTTTTGGAGGGAGAGGAGATGATGGATCATCATTTAAGAACTTCCTAAGTAGAAGAATATCTCCCTCTGGATCAAAGTCGTCATCACCAATTCCCAGTGGAAATGGTTCAAGAAGAGCAAGTTCATCGGCGAACTCCTCGAGAAGAGCATCACTAGTCTCAACCGGTGTGAGACTAGGAGAAGAAAAAGTTGTACTGCAACTTAATGGATTATGAGAAAGAGGGAGAGGAGATGAAGGATCATTATTTAATAACTCCTCAATTAAATGAAGATCTCCCTCCAGGTCAAAATCGGCATGATCAATTTTCGGTGAAATTGAATCATCTTTGAGATAAACCTCGATCTCTTCCAAAATGAAGTCACTTCCCTCAAATGGTGTGAGGGAAAGAGAAGAGTTTGAAATAATAGGCTTAGAAGTCAGGGTAGGATTGTCACCCGTAGAATTATTAGAAAAACCAAGCACTTCTTGAGCATACTCCTCACAAGCAACGTCAATGACGTCAATTCGGTTTACTGACATATCATCATATGTAGAGGAGTATCTCGTAGTTTGATTGAGATTAAAAGTTACGGCTTCGTCATTAACCCGAAGGGTTATTTCTTCTCCGTAAACATCAATTAAGACACGACCGGTCCTCAAGAAGGATCTCCCGAGAATGAGGGGAACTCGAGGATCGACATCAAAATCAATAACAACAAAGTCGGTAGGAAAGTGAAACTTCCCTACTTTGACGAAGACGTCTTCGACTACTTCCTTAGGACGAGTAATGGATCGATCTGCTAGCTCGAGAGTCATCTGAGTGGGGGTAAGTTCGGGTAAGGAAAGCTTCTTCCATATGGAAAAAGGTATAAGATTTATGCTAGCGCCAAGATCGGCCAAGGCGTGACATACATTCATTCCCGGGAAATCACATGGTATAAGAAACTTGTCGGGATCTCCAATCTTTTCGGGAAGCTTTTTAAGGAGCATTGCCGAACAATTCTCATTCAATGGTATCTTAGCCAATTCAAACAACTTATCCTTATTTGTAAACAAACTTTTAATCGTAGAGGCAAATTTTGGCATCAAAAGAAGAGCATCCGCGAAGCTAATGTCGAAGTGCAAATCTTGAAAGATTTGAAAGAACTTCTCGATTTGATTCGTAGCTTTTTCACGGATCTTTTGATCATTAAGTATAGAAGGATATGGAATATTAGGCTTAGGTAAAGTCTTCGGAACATTAGGTTCTAGAATAGGAATGGGAATAACCGGAGGTTGGATGTAAGCGGTACTTCCTTGGAAATTATTTTGCTCTTTATCCATTGTCTCCTCGGTTTTTCGTTCCACTACCTTTTTTGGAGAAGGATTAGTAGGAATCGAGGGTCCCTCATAAGCAACACCACTTCGAGTAGTGATTGCTTTTATCTCACCCTTCGGGTTAGGAATAGTATTACTTGGAAGAATACCCGAAGTTAAGGCTTGGTTTTGGAAGAAACTACCTTAAATACTCCTCATATCATTATTTAGATTCCTCCTAAGACTTTCCTCTTGCTTATTAAAATCACCCCTCAAAACATTAATTTGAGTTTGCATATTTCTCATCATTGACTCATTAGACTTTATGTAACTTGAAAACTCATTTGAAATCCCTTGTTGAACTTGATTATTAGGATCTTGAAAAGGTTGGTTTTGAAATCCTTGACTTTGAAAATTTGGAGCATGATTAATTGGAGCTTGAAAACCTTGATTACTATGAAAATTATTTCCCCGATTAAAATTATTCCCATGATTTTGATTAAACCCATTTTGATTATTTTGCAATGGAGCAAAAACAGGTGGTGCCATTTGGTTGCTCACACAGTTTGGAGGGATTACTTGATTGTAAGTACCCGTTGCCGCACAAACACTCGATTGATTGCTATCGGTAGCATTACAATTATAGTAAGCATGGACATCTCCACAAATAACACAAGATTCCTCAACCGCTTTAACCGTAGCGGGAGTGACAACTTTATTAGTAACAATCTCAACTAAGGTCGAAATTTAGTCCGCAAGCTTATCAATTCTATCATCCATCTTACTAGAACTTTCCCTAGAAGTCGTATTCATCCTAGAAACATTTGGCTTGTGTCGTGAATAACGAACTTTTGACTTATTTTAAATTATGTTCAAGGCTTCTCTAGTAGTTTTACTTAAAAGATTTCCACCCACCTCGGCATTTAAGGTGTCTTGATCATTCTCATTTAAGCCATTATAGAAAGTATCAATTTGGGTTAACTCCGTAAATGTGTGGTGGGGACATGCTCTAAGCATTTCCTTAAATCGTTCCCATGCCTCTCCAAATGTCTCCTCAAATTTTTGAGTAAATCGAGAGATTTCATTTTTGAGGTGGGTGGTCTTCAAGGGAGGAAAAAATTGATTCACAAATTTGTTTACGAGATCGTCCCAAGTCAAGATAGATTTAGGAGGTTCTTTATCGTACCAAACTCTAGCGGCCCCCTCAAGTGAATATGGAAACATCATGAGTTTAATTACATCATTCGGCACATCCCTAAATTTCAAAGTCGAGGTAATCCTTTTGAAATTGTTAATATGAGTATAGGGATTTTCCCTCTTAAATCCATGAAATGGGTTAGCTTGAACCAATTGTAGCAAATTCGTCTTAATTTCAAAATGGCCCGCATTAATTTCTGGTATAACGATAGCTTCTCCACACCCTTCCGTGGGTGCTTGAAGTAGTTCCTTCATTGTTCGATTATCTGCTATTGGTGCAACTTCAACGATAGTACGAAGCTCGGGTTCGACTATGTTTGGAGCACGTCGTCTATTTCGACATCTCGGAATAGTTATGGGTGAATTATTTGGATAATGGGAATTTCTAGTGCGCATGCACTACAAAAACAAACGAGAAGAGAAAATATATACAAAAATATTTTTATGTTACAGAATAATCAACAAACTTAGGGTAACTCCCTTAAGTGAAACTCGCAAGCAAGCGGGGGACGAAGTAGGAGCGAATCGCCTTAAAAACGTTTTTCCCTTTGGGTCGTAGTTCCTTGGAACAACCCTCCTTATACCCACCTTATAGCTTACTTCACAAAAGAGGTGCGCCTTTTTTGTAAGTGACACAAGACGGTTATTTTTGTTGTTTTTCGATTTTTTTGGTATTTTTGATTACTTGATATACATTCACAAAATTTTGAGAAAATAAAAATATTTTTGTATTTTTATAGAAAAATATTCAAAAACGGGAATTATAACTTCATTGGGAAGGGTCTTCAAATACTAATATTCAAACGGAAACACGAAAATCGCTACACACTTCCCCGGCAGCGGCGCCAAAAATTGATTACGCTCCAAACCACACACATAAACAAGTATGTGTAATTAAGAGACGAAATCAATTATAGTATAGTAGTATACGTATTCTAATAGATTTAAGAAGATTGCTTTTGACCAAAGCAATCCCTAAAATCTCCCGGGTCATTTTCCCTCGACGAAGTGTGAATAGACAATCGGTTTAGTTTGTGATCGTGCAAGTGAATAATTCAAAGATTTGATTTGTTTTCCTAATTCTACACATAAAGACACGTAAAACATGCAAGGAAAGTAAATGACTAAGCAATTAAGCAACTAAACTAAAAAAATGTTAACGGGTATTAAAGAAAACGCACCTAAATCCTAAATTATAAAATTTAAAGCCTAGGAATGCTTTAATTTTTATAAATCCTATTTAATATGAATTAAAAACTGTTTTGAAGGAAATTAAATGTTAAAATAGAAAACTAATTTTATAAATTTTGGAAAAATACTGAAAAGTACTTTGACTCAATTAAAATCTAAGAAAAATATTAAGTTC